>SSNS01000014.1:2895949-3072691 GCA_006937985.1 Aphyosemion australe | reverse complement strand
GTCCGACTTTTAAAATGAAATGAGTCATAACCTAAAGGAAGATATCGTGTCTGTGCCAGCACATTTAGAACACTCACTTTCATCCGTCACGCTGTGTTTTATAGTAGAGCAAAACACTTCCTGTCCACTATTTGAGTTCAGCGCGGCGGCAGGGTCACCTGAGTGAAACTCAGCAATCATCACTTTTGATTTGCATGTGAGACTTCAGTCACCGCTCAAATAGACACAAAATCTTGTTTTTATTCATTCTACTGGTAGTTTATTTTGCTCAAATTGAAATATAGGCCTGCCTCTAATTCTGGCCTCCTTCCAATAAAGGCCTGAACCAGGATGCACTTGAGTAAATAAAGGCCCGGGCCTGTATTAGAGGATTTACGGTAACTGTCAATCATTCTGGTGAAGCCAATCCTGGGCTAGGTTTCACTTCCTGCGCATGCGCACCCTGTTTGTGCAGAGCGCCTTCATTCCCCCTCACCCCGCCTTCGCTCTCACAGACAATGGAAGGAGGCAAATGCGGTCCGCGCACCGCCCCTTCCCCGTAACCCTAACCCGTAGATTCACTTTTGGAGTCAACCCCATGCTAAAAAGCCTGCTAAACCCTTTTAACCTATAGAATAGGGCTAGGCGGTAAATCGAAAATTTATTGTTATCGAAATTTCTGACTCTAATCAATATAATTTTTCCCATGTCAATACATTTGGTAATAAAAATATTAAAAGGTGTTTGTAGGTTGGCGACGTTCATGTCCCTTTAAGAAGCTGTACCCCCTCGAGTCACATGACAACGTGACTCAACGTAATATACATGACAGCCCCACCTAGTGGATAGCTTTTTATTTTTGCGCATACATGTAGTTATCGTCCCTTTATCGTTATTGAGGTGAACTCCTCAATATACAGTGATATTGATTTTAGGCCATATCGCCCGGCTCTACTTTGGAAAAATCACTAATTCAGTCAGTTTTAGAGATTTTGGGCTAATTTGAGACTATTTTAGTTTAAAACGCTAACATGAAAAATATTAGCTTGTATTTTGATGCACAACAATGCAGACAGAAATAATCTGATTCTATTTAGAAATGTTAAATATTTATTATATTATTGGTAATTAACTACAGAATGTAAAAGGTGGAACTCTAAATTGCAGAAGTGCATCACCCGGAGCATTTAAACAGCAGCGTGAGACCGGTGGGTAACACTTTACAATAAGGGTCCCTTTATTAACATTACTAAGTGCATTATTAAGCATTAATAAACTATTACATAAAGTATGAACTGCTTAACCATATTATGTAACATATTACTAAGCAGACACCCCTCTGGCCCTTTGTCCTAACCTTAAGGACACTTAATGGTTAATAACAGTAACGTTAATAAAGGGACCCTTATTGTAAAGTGTTACTGATCGGTGTTGTGTTTAAAAAGTGTTCCTCTTCTGCAGAATTGCATCATATTAATGCACAAATACACATATTAGCCTGTCCAGGATTAGAGCAACGTTGGTCATGTGTAACTTTTAAATATCTTTCTGGATGGTTAGAAATATTAAAAATCTTTTCCATGGAGCCCAAATACCCTCAGCCTTCAAACTTACTTTATTTGAAGTAGAGTCATAAAGCTGCAGGTCACGCTGGCGTCTGAAAATAGTAAAAGTTGTAATTTTCTTGAAATAGAAGAGTGATAAAAGTAGCCGCTTCCTCTTTTCTCCTACCTTTGGAGTTTGGGGAGCAGCTGCAGGTCTAGCACCACCATCAGGCCACTGGGTAGACTGGTGTTCAGCTGTGGAGAGGGATAACATCCTCTTTGTTTTTACTAGAAAACATCGACCGTCCTTACTTCTTCAGAGGCTTTTTCGAGACATTTTGTGAAAATTCGAGCTGCTTGTGCACGACTGACATACCCAGATTGGAAGGATCTGTTGCGGGTCACCGTCTCCTGTGATGGACACGTTCACCTTCACCTCAAAGTACAGTTCTGCTGGTGAGATGAAGACAAACTAGCAGCTTGCATCAATAAATCTGGAAAAAAGCTGGAAGGAAGAGAAAAACTGACCAGAGGTGTTTGCAGGGCTAGTGGTGAAGGGGACATCTGTGGCTTTACTGGAGAAAGCTGTGATGCTGGTGGTCATTTCCAGTGTGGTGCTGGGGGAGGAGCCTGACGTGGTGGTTCTGATGGGAAGGGGCGTCATCTGAGTGGGAGGACTGGTGGTCGTAGGGAAAAAATTCTCTGGGGGAACGGATTCCTCGTCAGATTTTCTGCTAATTTCCCAAACATGAACTTTATTACTGTGACTTATTCCTACCGAGGGGTGTGATCTGGATGCTGGTTTTATCGAGGAGCAGCTGCAGCTGACCACTAGGGTTGTGGTAGGGGCTGGTGAGGTACCTGTGCATGTCAATCTGGGCAGCTGCAACGTCCATTTTGGGGATTACATTAACATGAGCCAGGCAGTGAAACCTGTACAGGGAAGGGAGGGTTAAGAAAATACATGCATGGTCATTTTATTAAAGATTTGTTTGACATAACTGCTCAGATTAAGTTTAGCTGTTCTTATTTGCAACGTTCTGTCATTTGCACGTGGTTTTCCATCCTCTAAATCAGGGTTTCTCAACCCTGGTCCTCAGGGCCCCCTGCCCTGCATGTTTTCCATGTTGCCCTTTCAAACACCAGTGTTTTACCTGCTGCCACACACCTGACACAAATGAGTGAGTGATTAACAGGCTTCTGCAGCCATGTGCTGAAGCAGAGACATGGAAAACATGCAGGGCAGGGGGCCCTGAGGACCAGGGTTGAGAAACCCTGCTCTAAATGACTCTTTACTACCATTACACCAACAATATGCTAAAGGTAGCAAGAAATATTGTTTAGTAATGTGATCCTTTATTGAGTTAACCATCTAGATGCAGATAAAAAGCAAACACAAGGAAACATTTAGAAAAAGAGTAAACCTGGTGATATTTTCTGGGGCCCACCGCATCTAAAGAAAGAAAAAAAAAACATTTTAAATCAAATTTCAGATGGAAATCCAGTGTCTTTAGGTTTTTGTAACAGGATTAGAATTGAGGAAAATGTTATTAAATGTTTCTCAAGCATCTCAGATGTTATTTAAACCTTCTTGTCCCTTGTTTGGTATCAACATCGGCCCTGGCAGGGCTGTATTTGCTTTAAACAAGCAGCTGCTTGTTCAATCTGTACGTTTTCCTCCTGTGTGCTTACCGTTGTGTTTTTAGATGATTTTATGTGGTTCTCTGTGCTGGATCTGTGTAAGAGATCAGAGACACTTAGCTTACGCTCCCTCCTGCTATTAAAGAGGGTGTAACTAGTGCAACAGGAGGGAGTGTTATTAAAAATTTGAGCACAATTTCAGTGTGGAAAATGTTTTTCCTACCGGCGTATTTCATAGACAGACACTCTGGGTAAATAGATGCTGCAGGGCAGAACAGTTCTGAGCTGTAGAGACAACAAACATCACAGAGGAACCTTATTACAGCTTATTAAACAGATATTACACATCATTATAGCTTATTACAATTTAAATAATAGTAAGCACTTAATTAGGATTCAGATCAAGTTTGAATGAATAAAATCGCATTTGTTGTTCTTACCCAGTTATGTGCAAAATCTCTGGCTTTGTAGTCCTCCGTGCTGCCATCATGGTCTATTATCGCAAACAGCAGATTTATTTCATATTTGGACCATTCTGGCAAAGTATAAACTATCGTTAGTTATAAAAATGTGTAATAGTTAAAATAGATTAAATTTAGCGACCATTTCCATGATTTTATTATCACTAATGATCTTTTTTTATGTTTAATAAAGCAGTTTCCCTTTAAGAAACTAAGATTTGCAATAACAAAAGATTATTTACCTGATATTAAAGGTGCATAATGTAAGAATGACATCCTGTGGTCAAATGTGGGTATTGCAGTTCATTTTCAAAACAAACAAATGATGTTCTCTCCCCTGTTCGTGAGTTTCATGGCTGTTGTCAGTTACGGATCAGCGCCAGACTTTTCTAGATCATGAGCGAAGACAAGTCAGACACAGCATTGCTAGCTCAACGTTAGCCTCTAGCCTTCTTTATTAGGGTAAAACAAAAAGATGCCGTGGCTTCTTAGGGGTACAAGAAATAACTTCTGGGTCACTCCTGTTTACTGGCTTAGAATCTTTATAAAAACACTGCTGCGGTTTTCCAGCCCGTGTCAAATTACAAACGCAGCGCCATTTTGCATTGGCACAAGGGCTCTCAGACTCCACCTTCTTAACTATCCGTCGAAAGTGACAAAAACCGCAAGCTTGTGATTGCTCAGGATGCCGCTTCCTTTAAATTCGTCAACAGCACCGCCATTAACTCGTCCAAAAAAATAAAAAGATGTTTAACGGCAGACATGGAGCTGACTGAAGAACACCTCGTGGAAAAAGTTCGAAAGTATGAAAGTTTATTCCTCCGTGACTGAAGGAGCACAAAGATACAAAGCAAGCGTTTTTATTCGTGGACGGAAATGACGGGAAACGTGGGTTTGTAGGAGCCGATCTCATGTGGAAGTGGAGGAGAATAAGGGACAAATGTGTTTGTCTTAAAGTCTCTAAAATACATTAAAACAATGTAAATACACTGTCGTGCACCAGATACGTGACGCCCTCTGTTGTCGTGGTGGGGAATTGCTTTGCAACTCTCCCCAGGTGACGGAGAAGTCCGAACGGCTCTGTCAATGCTTGTACGCGACTCCACACTTGAGCTCACAGAGACGTATAAATTAGGCGTTAGCCGGCACAGACTCTGCAACCCCATGGACTCACAGAAGAAAGGCTACGTCCCTATTTGGCTATTTTGAAAGGAGAAAATATGGCAACCCTTTAGCCGGCTGAGAATGGAATCTGCTTCCGTGTAACCTTCCTTCCAACATGATTCAAACGTTAGACTGTTTTGTGATTATTTCACGGTAAAATTATGACATATTGGTCCTTTAAAGCTAATAACATGCTCCAACTTTGCAAACTCACCACACGTCAGGCTGGTGTCATCGAGTGGACTACAGTACGACGTGTCCCAGTGGGCCTTCTCCCACCTGACCAGGTCCCCTTCTGTACAGTTCAGTGATGTCACTTCCTCTTTACTGCGTTCTCTGCTCCATATCCGAAACAAGGATAATTTGCCCAACAGAGTGGTAAAAGGAAGGATTTTAATATTCCCATTGGTGACGGTGTGTCCCGCGCCCAGAGTCAGCGATCCGTTAGGAGACAGCCTCCAGATCAGAGGGGAGAGAAAAGGTGTGTTGGTGTTGTGAGCTGTGGGGGTACACAGGAAGTTTAATACACATAATGATCCATCCATCCAGACAGAGTCAAGACATGATGAACTCAAAAAGAACCTGATGTGAGGTTGATCTGGTGTCCATTAATGTAAAGGGTAGGTTCGTCATTCCTATGAGACCAGCTGACACACACGGAGTACCACTGGAAGAGCTGGAGGTCCATCTGTGGGCTCAGCCACTCCTCTCCAAACAGCCAAACCACTATTTTACCCCATTTACCCCCCAAGCCAAGCTCAGCGTACTGAGCCTCCGGGTGGCGGTACATGAAGAAGGTCCACGGTGAGAGGGTCCGAACCTGGAAGTCGTTTTATATTAATGTCAGTATAAACCAGTTTGTGGAAAAGGTCGATTGTTTTTAATCACCTCGAGCTTCACGCTGAGGCAGACGGTGAACTCCTGCAGAGCAGGAATGGAGACCTGAGGCTTCAGTCTCCAGTGACTGCATCCAGAGGAGAAGTCGGCCACTTTTCCCCACAGACTTTGCCAAGGCACTGACAGAAACCAATAAAGAGCCAGAAACGGGTGATCTTTGAAGAACCTGTATGTTCCCTTAATGGTTTGCAGTAGATGATGCTTTTCAAGGAGAACATTACACCAAAAAAGGAGCTCCTGCTGTGGGATAAGCAGCTAGTTTTATAAGTTAAAGAGAAGGATGTTTATAGAGGTGGTCGTTTTCTCCTTTTTGTCATTTTTAAAGTGTTTTTTTGTGTTTGAGTCTGAAAGAACAAGTTTACCGGTTTTCAGAAAGCATAAATAAGAAGTAAACACAATAAATCTGTTTGCTGCTGCTACAGATAATCTCACATCCTATTTTATTCCCTTCCCTCTACTGACTCAGCCACGATGTTTGCTGTTTGTTTTAGATATTTTTGACATTTTTACAACCGACTCTGTATTTTTCTCACGCAGTCATAAACTCAGAGACACAGGTCAAGTCTTAAATGTTTAAATATGAGGTAACACTTCTTGAAAATATCTTTTTAAAATCATATTTCTGTTTTTATAACTTAAAACTGGCTGTAATAAATACAAAAAAATCTGTTTTGTTTTTGTGGATATTTTTTTATTTCTCCTACCTTGCTCTTCAGCAGAAGCTGGACTTGTCAGCAGGAACAGCGTCACAAACACCTTCAAGATCTTTTTTAAGGAAATCATCTCAAATCTGGGGGGAAAAACAATTAAAAATGACTTTTCCTGTGTTTTCTGCAACACAACTCTAGTTTTAAAACATCATGTGACTCTTAAAGGTTATATTGAAATCCCTTCTTACCTGTAGAATAAAACAAGCACAAATAGTAAGAGAGCACCTCCTGCTTCAGGGTTGCAGCTGCAGCAGCTGCTGTGTTTGTCTGAGGAGTCGAGTGGCGTCTGCTTGTGATTGGTCAGATTGTGTAATTGTGTGTGCACAGAACACAGGCGGGACAGGAGGAGCACACGATGCTCATATTGTCTTTTTATGTAGTCAATAAATGTAAGTTAAAAGGCATTACCTGCCTCGGAAAAGACATAAAATGAAATGTAATAAACTCTGACAAACACAATTTAGGTCATGCAGACTTAACGTCTCAATCTACACATCCACATGTTCAAATAATAAAGACAAATAAAGTTTTGTTGAAAGTTTATTTCATGTCACTGCAGCAACACACCAAAACATGCAGCATTTATTGATGTTTTTTTCTATTTATGGAGCAAAACCTGACAGGAAAAGTGCATAAAAATATAAACTAATGCATTTTTTTGGCATTCAAATTTATTGATCCCAGATTGACCTAATAGGAAACTGAGCGCTGACCAGAACTAACCAATAGCGTTAGACTACCGCTTACGTGCTTCAAATTTAAGGAAGCACCTCGGCTGATGCAGAGTTGATGAACTTTTTACGGACAAGAACGTCTTTAAAATATAAATATATGAAAACACAACATGAGAATAATAATTGTAAAACAATGTGTTTTAGCTCTGTCAGCTACACAAGCACATTCATAAACAAGAAACAGTCGCCACCTTAAATAACCGAATCGACCAACTCTTGGTGTGATATGCTTGTCAGCCACTAGATGGTGCCATTGGAAGAAAGAAATACTCCGGAGAGCCGCTTTAATACAAACTGAAAGCAATTATTTATTGACCAGCTTTATAAAACTGTTTATTATAATGAATTCTCATTTATTCACATGAGAAAAAGTTCATCCTGGTGCAATCTCTTCAGCATCAAAATTGTTCTGCAATCATCCATAAAAACCTGCTGCTAAAGGGGTAATATTGAAATGTAGACACTGTCCTCAAATGAAAAAGACACGTATATTTAGCGCTGCAAAAGTCATCCGTCACTCCTTGTTGCCACAGTCGGAGCAGAGGATGTCTCTTCCTTTGGCCACGAAGCGTTTGTTGGCCAGGCTGAGGGAGCATCTCTTGCAGTTGAAGCAGTATTCGTGCCAAGAGCTGCCCTCAAAGTTCACGACGTTCACACCTTTACCAAAACCTGGAGGGAGAGGAGAGCGTCAGAGAGCGCTTTAATCTGTCGCTAAAACATCATAAAGGGAAATGCTGTAATATTTTTATTTCATATAATATTTTACAGTAATTTGTTCTGTTTTGAAATTTTTCATCCTTTTCTCCATGTTTAGAGGTGAGAGTTAGTTGCAGTATTCAGTTTCACCTGTAGGTGGCACTAGAATCTACTCTGGATTTCTACCAGTGTTTATATTTTAAGTTAGACCAGGGATCTGCAACCTTTACTAGCCAAAGAGCCGTGTTCCCTTCAGTCCACCAGAGCTGCAACTGTTGCATGTCCTTTTGAAAAGAGAAGATTTATCATTTTTGAGAAATTTCTACAAAAGAGGATTAGGGGCCACTGAAAAAAGTTATTTTTTCTTTGTCAGATTTCTGAGAATTAGAAGAGATTTGTTGTAATTTTGGGGATAAAAAACAAAAAAAAATTTCAAATAAATAAAAAGAATTTCAAAAATTATGTTTTTTTTTCCTAAGGGATGTTGATATTTGCAGAAAATGATGTAAAAATAAAACAAATAGATCTAAAAGTCCAAAGGTGTTTGAATGAAGGCAACTGGACTTCTTTGGTTTATTGAAGACGTTTCGCTAAACCAAAGAAGTCCAGTTGCCTTCATTCGAACCCCTTTGGATTACCATGACCTGGATGACTGAGAACCTTCACCAGCAGATCTAAAAGTACTATTAGAATTTAGAAAATGGCAGAAGTTAGTTCCTGCATCCCAGAGAGACATGGATGTCTCAAGGGTTAAAAAAAAATCCTACTTTGCAAAATAATGTGTAATATAATTCAACAAATAATCACTTAGCATGGTCAAAATGTGATTAAGTAAACTGTAACTTGAGGCAACCTGTGATGGGGTTCTGGCAGCCGCTGCATTTCTTAGCCACACAGTTCTTGTAGCAGTCCACACAGAAGACCTGGTTCTGGTGGTTGGTGAAACTGGACCCTGCCAGAGGCTTGGAGCAGGAGCTGCACACGAAGCAGTGGCTGTGCCATGGCTGCTCCTGGTAGTTCACTCCACCAGAGGTTATCGGCTTCAGTCAGAAAGGAACAGCAGAGTTAACATCGTATCAAAACTTAAAGGCATGCAGTTTTTTCTCGTTTGGAGCAAATGACCTTTTTGCAGCTGAAGCAGTGTTTGGCAAATTTCTCATCGTAGCATGGAGTACAGTAAACGTCACTTTCTTTAGAGAGGAAGCTCTGCGAACCCATCGGCCGCTTACAGCCGCAGCAAATGAAACATTCATCATGCCACGAGTTTCCTTTGTACACGACGGTCTCTGCACCTGCAGGAAACGAGAAGTGGATCAGTAATATTCTAGAGCTGAATATTTACAGTTTCATGTGAGGAGTTTCTCATCTCAACTTTATTTATATAACCCATTTACACAACTTGCATTGACCAAAGCGCTGCACAAAATAACATCATAAAAACAATAAAACATTTTATAGCACAGAAACAGTACAATCAATTTAAAAAAGCTAACTTGAGATAAAAGCCAGAGAATATAGATGAGTTTTTAAAAGAATCTTAAAGTTAGCCATTGAGGTAGCCTGTCTAATATGAAGGGGAAGATGGTTCCATAATTTGGGAGCCATCACAGCAAAAGCTCGATCTCCTCTGTGCACCAACGTCATCTTTGGAGTCACCAGAAGGAAATCACTCAGATCGTAGTGATCTGGGCGGAGCATAAGGCCTTCAAATATGGTGGACCCTGGCCACGTAATACTTTAAAAGTCAGTAAAAGGATCTTAAGATCAATTCTAAAATGAACTGGGAGCCAGTGCAGTGCAGCAAGCTGGCAGCAGCATTCTGAACCATCAGCAAGCCTGAAAGAGATGATGGACTAATACCAGCATACGGTGAATTACAGTAATCTGACGAGTGATGAAGTCGTGGATCAGCTTCTCAAGGTCCTTTGTTGATAAAAACAATCTCACCTTTAATAACAGCCTGAGTTTTAAAAAGCCGTTCTTCACCACACGGCTTATCTGTCTATCAAAGTTAAAATGTGAATCTAAAAACACCTCCAGATCCTTCACCACTGAATTCTTTAAGGGTTCTAATGTGCCGAGACTCAGATGAGCACCACTGCAGGAGCCACTGGAGCTTTAATTTAATCTAAGGAAGTTGTGTGACAACCAAGATTTTACATCATTTAGATAGTCCAACAGCAGCTTGACAGAAGAGGAGTCATTGCCTTTCATCTGAAAGTAAATCTGCGTGTCATCGGCATAACAATGTAATATGATGTCGTATTTCTGAAATATAAGCCTAAGAGGTAGCATGTAAAGGAAAAACAGCAGGGGACCTAAAATGGAGCCCTGCGGAACTCCACAACCAACAGGAGTGACAGGGGAAATAAAGTGACTTAAGCTAACGGACATGCTTCGATCTGAAAGATAAGATTTTGACCAATCTAGAGAAGTACCTCTGATCCCAACCCAGTGGTCCAACCTAGAAATGAAAAGGTCATGATCCAAAGTCTCAAAGGCAGAATTGTTTTAGATATTTCTCCAGCAGAGTACGTCTGACTGAATGGAACTTTGCATATTTTATTTGTACCTGCCAGTATGGATTTATAGCAGCCATGACAGCGTGGAGCATCCTCCCTGGAGCAACACTTCACACACATAATGCGGTCATCCTTGGTGTTGAATGGCTCTTTGGCCAGAGGCTTGTAGCACTTTGCACAACGGAAACACTCCTCATGCCAGTAGCGACCCTTGTGGCTCAGCTCCTGATGGAGAAAGGAAGAAGTCTCTTCACACAGGAACTGCACACAGACCCTCCTCTGAATCTGAACAGGAATGTGTGTTGGGAGCACACCTTTGTCTCCACTGCGATGGGTCGGTGACACTCGGCGCAGGAGTTGGCACAGAACTTGGTGTGGCAGCGAACACACACGGGTCTCCCCTCGCTGCGAACAAACCTCTTGCCTCCCAGATCCTCGCGGCAGTAGAAGCAGTGTGAGCTGTCTGCCATCGTCACGTCGAGATGGGCTCAAACCTGCAGCAAACACAAGAAAACAATCAAATGGCAAATAGAATCACATTAAACATATTTATGCTTATTTAAAACTGAAGATCTGAGCTGCTGGTGGAAGTTTTAGAACATGAAATGACATACTGTTTACATTGTGTATATACATGTACCCTTGTTTTTATCTTTCTTCTAATTACCCTTTGAGTGATGGTGCTGCTGTGACAAGTGAATTTCCCCACTGTGGGATCAGTAAAGTCTATTCTATTCTATTTACACCAAGGATTCAAAAGTCATTCTACTTAGAGAGCGATACACAGGGCCACCACATGGGGGCGGTGTTGGCACACTTGTGGTTCTAACCTCATCACTCATAAATAACAGTCAAAGTTTTTCCAGTTTGAATTATACAACAACTCAAAGCTTTTAAAGAACATCCAGCCATAAAAGAAAGAATGTATTGTTGCTTTTGACCCTATCGTTTCATTATTGCTTTGGTCTCTTTTGTAATTCTCCATCTAGGCTTGTTGTGGCTGAAGAGTCTCTGATGGTTTCCCATCAAATCAAATTATTTTAATATTTATGGTCAATATTGTTTAATTGCTTTGTTCTCACTGTTTGTGACAGCAGATTGTACTGTAAAAAAGAGGGTGTGAGAATACTTTGTTTAATAGTTTTTTGAGGTTTTATTTTTTTAACAAACTCACATAGGAAAGATTTTATGTTTACCAGTTAAAAATAAAGTGCAGCAATGCCTAAAGTTCCTCTAGGTTGGGAGTTTCTCCATTTTTGATCAACTATCAGTAAAATGTTCAGAAATTCAGGGAGATTTTGTGTGTTTTGATTTTAGTTTGAGCTGGCCAGACTTCACTGCATTTAAAATAAACTTTAACATATAAAACGTCCCACACGTTGAGCCAAAAATCACCAGAACTCTCGCCACGAAGCTGTGATTACAGGGTTACGACTTGAGATGATAAATAAAACACATTGTGAAAAAATCACAACTAGAAGCAAAGGAAAATAATCATTTGGAGGAAGAGACGGTGGCGATTTCCCACTTTAACGTCTCGCTGGTTGGGTGTGAGGAATTCTCCCAAACTGTAGTGGGACAGCTGTGTTTGTGTCGACACAGCGAGGTGAGCACATGGGGGGTGCCGGGTGTGATAAATGCAGTGAGATCTGGAATCATGACAACATGACTTACATGAACCACTCCCTTTAAACACCACAAGCTACACTGTTATTCTGGTTGGAGCAGAGTCCAAACACAAATTCATGTGGAAGTTCTGGTTTTGGCTGAAGGCATTCCTCTTTGAAGGGATCCTAGAATTTGAAGCCACATTTGCCTTGTTGTTGAAGGGCAGCTTGGGGTGTCTTATGTAGCGTACCAAAGCCTGTGCCATCTCTGACCTGCTTTCCTATGGGAATTAGTAATAATTTGTAATGGCCACGGAGAAACGGTTCGTTCTGAGAAAAGCTGATTTAACATGTCATAATGTCCCAACCTACAACGTTGGCAATATATGAACATTAGTCACGGACCGTTTCTCAATACCCGAGGATGCTCGTACGTTTTTGTGTACTTGACAAGTCTGGTCTTGGCAAGTTCACAAGAACGTCTGTTCTACCGAGTATGGGAGGACGAGGACGGCATTTGGAACAGAACTGTACTCCATTGCATCATGGCATAGCGTTTGAGGGATCGTGAAAAGTCTGGAAAAAAAACAATAACACTACAGTTATGAGCTTTCTCCTCTGACGTTCGGAGTATATTGTGATGCAATGCATTATGGGATACTTTGCTGTCCCAAGTCTGCAGAAGGATACATTGATGCATCCTCTTTACAATGGGCGGAGCAAGAACACACCTGGGAACTTTGAGTGAACTTGCCATGTTATTTACTTAGGACTGGAACAGTACTTGGGCCACCGTTGATGACGTTTCACAAAGACATGAGTGCACAAGTTCAGATGAGTACGCATAGTGAAAAACGATCACAGTAATGCTAACTGTAGACCGACACTAGCCAAAGCTACTGCTAACGTCCTTGTTGGATGCAAGAAAAACAACAAAGAAGAATGTTGGAGAACACACGCACGTTCCAGGATGTACTTTGAATGAATACTAGCTAGCTTGTGGTCCAGTCCGGTCTTTGTCCTTATCCTCGTTCGTCCACACTCCCACACCCACTCTCGGACATTGGCTAGACCAATACGCACTTCCTCCTTCGGGTGCATGCACCCCTCCCCCGCACACGCAGAACAGTTACTAGCTTCAGACAGCATTTATGACCTTTGGGATAAACCGGCCAATGAGCATGCAGCTCTTTTAATATTCATGTCCTGGCAGAGTAGGCGGGGCAAACTTTTCTTTTCATGGCAGGGCTTTATTATTGGTTTGTGTTTGGCTGTTTATCAGGGCTCCTGGGCCATTGTGAGTCCCAACAAAGTTTCATAAACATTTTAGAGGCTCAAAGAACAGTTTCCAATTGTAAACAAACAAACAAACAAAAATCACCTTCTAGGACGTCTTTAAATGTTAAACAATTTCTCATTAGCCCATAAATCCTCAGCAAAACACTTAAAACAAATAAACTTTTAAACTGAGAAACTTTAGGACCAAAAAATCTGTCAGGTAAATAAATACCACCAGGCTCTGGCTCAGGCTTTTTAAAACTGTATTTTTTTTAATCAAAACATGCACAAACCCCATCATATTTTGCACACACAACACATTTTAAGGACTTTAGAAATAGATATTAAAATAATTCAGCATCTCCAGTGACATGTAATTAGGTGTCACCTGTTATTACCTGTTATTCTGGTCTTACCTGTTATTCTGGGGTGTTTTAAAAGAAGATTGAAACTCCCAAACTCAGCTGGTCTCAGACGTAAATCTGAGGTATGTGGGTGAGGCGAGTTCTCACTAGACAATACAGTTGTAAACTAAGTTGACTTAACTGGGAGTGGAGGTAAATTTTCCATTTAATTTGTTACTTATTAATGGAACAAAACTGCAGCTCATTTCTTTGTTACCTGGGTGAGGCAGCTCATCCATCTCCACTGAAAAGCAGCACATTCTGCCTCATTCTCTCTCTCTACTCCTTATTTATTTTCCACCAACCAACACAAAAGTCTGTACTGCTATTTGTCCCTTAAGCTCAAATCTTAAACAGCCTTAAATCCACACATGTAAGAAGTTATGTGAGTTTGAACAGCTGCAGATGATGCAATAACAGAGCACGGTTATCAGCGCTGTGAAGATCTTATCTGATGGGAAGTGAACAATGGCTGACAGGAAACCAGCCAGTTTGCACACATGTTGGAGCAAAATTAATGAGGTCTGCATGAGGACGTTGTCTCTGCACGCCTCCACTTGTGCTGCAAAAAATATCCTTGCTGTGTGAGGGCAGGTATACATCAGTTCCCCCAATCCGAGTTGCCAAAACACTGTTTGATTGCCATGGTGACGTTAAAAATTAACCTGATGTGGAGGAAAGAGCTCAGCTGAATATGGGACTCTATTGATTATTCTTCTAAAATATGCAACAAGGCCAACATTTTTTTTATAACACCTGAAATATTTGAGGATTCAAAGGATTCATTTTATGTTGGTTTTGGTGTTTTTGTGGGATCAGCCTCATTCTTCAGCGGATTAATTCCTTAGAGGATGTAATGTTTGTGTGCTGAGAGTGCTTTAGTTTCAAATCCGTCCCCATTGAAGCACCTGACTGCAACATCATGGACATCTGAGGTATCTAATGCAGGACCAGAGTGCATAAAGGTGACGTCAGGCTGTTAATGTGAAGTCGTGTTAAAAACACAAGAGACAGGAAGCACAACAAAGAATAAGACTTGGCAAACATGAGTGGACCAACTGGAAGAGTTTTACTTTAGTGTCTGCATGAACAAATCCTGCGTGCGTGCATGTGTGTGTGTGTGTGTGTTGGCATGAGCTTATCACTGAGGAATGTAGTGGAAAACTAAGACAGGAAGTCTCCATCAGAACTGCGAAGCTGGCACTCTCCAGCTACACACACAGTGAATTGTGTCTGAGTCCACATGTCATTAATGCAGCTTCACGTTACTGCATAAAGTCTGACTGAACTTAACCGCCCTGAAGAAAATAGTTAGACACAGACGCTGCGTGGAAAGCACTTAGAGGAAACTTATCATCAGGATTTCCTGGTTGGTTCAAAAACACAATTGGTGGAATTTGCAAAAACAGGTTTTATCTGAACCTGGAGCTACAATCTGGACAATCCGGGTTGGGCTGATGCTATCTGTATCTACCTTTGCCTGCATTTACCCTGATCTTGCATATCCAAATAAAAACTACAAGCTCTTGGATCCTTGCTCACATTTAGCATCCTAAAAATGGATTTTAGCTGTGGAAGTATTCTTGGCACAAGAAACTTGGAATCTGGAGGCCACGTTTGTCTTGGAGATAACCTTTTTTGGGGGGATGGGGAGATGTTAGTAGTTTACGGCAGAAACACAACAACTTCTAACCCACACAATATCAACATTGCGATATATCATGTTATGATGGTGAAGGTTCTCATCCAGTCATACAGGTCATGATAATCCAAAGGGGTTCAAATTGGACTTCTTTGGTTTCTTGAAGACGTTTTGTTCTCATCCGAGGAGCTTTGTCAATTCTGACTGGAATATGGGAGAGTCGAGCTTATAAACTCTAGCTGTCTGTTGTTGCTTAACGAGCTGAAACTACCTATGAATACCCCTCCTCCCTACCCCTACAGTTGTTAGTGTCGTTAGGCCCTATTGTGTTGGAATGGTTGTTTTGATTAGATGCAGCTGTCTGTTGTTGCTTAACGAGCTGAAACTACCTATGAGGCAACAGACAATGGTTTCACCTGGAGCCAGTTTCAGATCTTGAACTTTCCTAGCAAAGTCCACCAAATTCTGTATGTGATGTTGGGTTTTTCCAACCAACAGGGCCAGGATGGTGGAGAGATGTTTTGCGTTTTTACATCAACGACTCCTCAGGGGGTAGGGAGGAGGGGTATTCATAGGTAGTTTCAGCTAGTTAAGCAACAAGGGAACTTGCTCGTTTCTGGATCCAGTCCCTAGAAGATGAGGAGGGAGTTGCAATTTTTGTGACTTCTGTGCTGGCTACACTTTTGGCAGGTGGAGTTTGCCTCTTAGGTGCAATTTAAACTCCGACTGCTAGGTGGCAGCAGTTGTTACCGCCTTCATTCTTACGGAACGAGATTTCACGTTGACACTAGCTGTGTCTTGGAAGCGTCTGGCATGACTTTTACAATTAAATTTAGTCTTAAAAATTACAAATATCGTGTGGCTTTTAGTATCGCAATATATCATATCGTATTGTGATAGATATATAGATATAACGTATAAATCGTACATCGTATAAATCGTATCGCCAGGCTCTTGCAAATATACACCCCTACTGGAAACCACAACTCTCACTGGCTGGTGTTAAAAGACAATAAACTAGAGTATGATGATTAAATAAACAGTTTCAAATGAGCTAATTTACCAAAGCAAAAACTTGAAATGTTAGCTTCCCAAAGCGTCTGTTCAAAATGATCAGTCTCATCTCTGTAGTTTATATCTAAAGAAAAGTCAAAACTTTCTGGTTTAAAGACAAAACAATATAGTCAAGGCAGATCAGTGTAGAAAAAAGAAAAATTTGTTCACGTGGACATTTGATCCATTACTCCAAATATTTAGAACGCCTTTGAGGTTTCCTGAGTTTCCCTAACGACCCACCCTCACACCGAGAGCGTTCCCAGCCCGGATAGCTTAAATATAAATACACAAGTGCTGAAAACCGAGCAGCAAGTTCAGCTAAACATTTGTGCGCCGCATCGGCCTTCAGTGAAAGACTGAGTAATTATTTTCTCTGGCTCTGGTGGTGAGTCGCATTCCAATCAGAGAAATATGGCTGATCCGACAGATCAGAGTCGTGTAGGAACACGGCGCATCCCGCCACAGCAGGACAGATGTGATGGCTTTACCAGAAGCTTTAGCCCATCTAGCATTGTCTTGAGTTACACACTCACGTCTCTGCGTCCATTTCTCCATTCAGTGACTAAGATGTGTTTCAGAGCAGAGCAGCTGACTAAAGTCGAGCGTGTGACCAGTTTCCATAAGTGTTGGCCACATTTTCAGAGTAAGATCCAGAGCACTTCTATTTGCTTCAAAGATGATGGTTAGGGTATGGTTAGGGTTTGAGTTTTAAAATGCTCAGGATGTCTCCAGAGCTTCACATTGTTCCAGTCGACCCTCGTAAATCTCCAAACCAACTCCTGGGATTTAATCGTTCTTCCAGATCCCCGCTCTAACGGTGACCAGCTGAGCGGTCTCTGAATGAAGCTACGTCTGTCCGAAAAGCTCCTTAAATGAGTCCTTCAAAGGAAAAACATAAAGCACGAAGCCTGAAGATTAAAGGAATGTCCAAGAAGCTCAAAGTTTCAGGACTTTGATGTTTTTCCACAGATTTGAAGAATCGCCATTCTGTAAAATAGATATAAAACATTTATATATGATTTTTATCTTGCAATGGTTCTATGTTCATATGATGATAATTTCAATAAAAATGTGTTGATTTTTGTAAGATTTAAAAAAATCTTTATGTTAACGTCTTGTTTGCTCTACATGGTTATTTTTAAGCCTAAATATCACCAACAGCAGCAACATGTTGCAAATCTGATGCATTCAAGGAGACCTACATGAATTTCTTCATATTTCTGCAGATATAACTGCAATAAGTTAAAATAATGGCTGTGTAAAGATTCATATGCTGTGACAATTTAGAGATTCTGCAAACAAAGGCTGATCAGGAAGCTGCTAGACTCAAAAATGTCCAAAATACAACTTTTAGTAAGTCGAAATAGCCAGGATGCATTTGTAACTGCTTAGAGTCACAACAGGGAGTGTTAGAAAACAACTAACCACCATTGTATTGGTTAATAAATATGCTCAAATTTTCCAAATATCTAGAAAAGAATGATGTTTATCACCGTGTCCCATCACCTCTCTTATTAACAATTCCCTGAAAGCATCTGAAAAATGTTAATTTATCACATTTATTTAGGTTTCCTGATTCTTGCTTATGTCAGTGGTCGATGTTTGGACTGCAGGTCTCAAGACAGAATCATGCTGCATGAATGACATCATCATGATCAAATAAAGAGAAAACAACAACACTAAAAAAACAAAAACAAAGATGCTATCCATGACCTTATCAACATTTCGGAGGTGTTCTGCAGCCGTAACCAGAATCGTATTCTTCACTAACTGGATTTTGAAGGAGCAATATTTAAGAATTCTACAATGAAATAATCACAAAACTGTCTAATGTCTCAGTCGAGGTTAAACTGAAACAGATTTCATTCTCAGCTGTGGGGGTTGTCAGTTTTTCCCCTTTCAAAAACACTAAAATGGGATGAAGTTACTGTTTACAATCCGTGAGTCTGTGTGGTTGCTGAATCTGCGCCGAACTAACACTGCAGCGTCGCCATTTTTAATTCATCACCAGCCGGGAAAAAAGCTCAGGAGCGACCCAGAAGTTATTTCTTACATTGAGCTAACAAAGCTAACGGTGAATTAGAAGCAAATAGTCGACTGTAAAAACATCTCAAGCTACTCTTTCAATTACCAACAAACAAAAGTTGGCAGCCCTGGAGTCGTTCAGAACTATAACAGCAAGCTTAAAGCAAGACAGCAAACAATGGTGCTTTCTCTAACACTATGTCTTCTGGAGACATATTATCGCAATAAGTGTAGTAAGTGCTCCCTACCGTAAAACACCCAAAAGCACCATGATAGTCACAGAACAGCAGTGAAATGGTAACATTTTGATAGACAAATGGCCTGCCAAATTTGACCACAGGATGTCACTCATACTTCATTCTTACATATTGCACCTTTAATCAGGAGCTGCATTATGTCATTCAGAATCTTATTCTTATGTTTTAAATGAAGGTATTACTTAACAGCTGATGCATTTTCCTTCTAGTTTTTTCCCCTACTGGTTTTTAATGAAGGAGCATCTGAGGATAGTTAATCAGTGCCTGTTTATAATCTACGGTAAAGATGTGGAGTCCTCTTAAGTCATTTGAAACTATCTGGAGGAGCGATTCCTAAATAGCAGAACCAAGTCTGATGAACAAATTAATATGGTTGGCTGTTTTTATTTGATCCCTTTTCTCTTATGCAAAGAGCAGAAAGAGTTTCACAATGAAAGATTGAAGCCAGCAGACACGTTTCAATAGCTGCAGGACAAAAAACAACACTGACTGAAAACCTTTTGTTTTTAGTCTTAAAGCCTCAAAAGTTAATTTGAAAATCATCGGGGATCAGTAAAAGGAACACAGTACAGTGTTTACATTTGAAATTCCCCAGCTGGTGCTCAGAGTGTCCATCAGTCAGGTTATACATAAAGTTTTATGAGGACGTGTTTTATAGGACTGAACTCACGGTGATTTCTTTAATAACGAAAGCTCTGGCTGCAGGTCAGTTCAGCTTTAACTTACAACTCCCTACAGGGCTTTTCTGGAGTGTGTGTGTGTGTGTGTGTGTGTGTGTGTGTGTGTGTGTGTGTGTGTGTGTGTGTGTGTGTGTGTGTGTGTGTGTGTGTGTGTGTGTGTGTGTGAGAATATGAAGGTCACCACAAATCCACCAACATGTGTTCCACACAGTTCATGATGTTCTGCATTGAGGATTTTTTTTAGTTTTTTTTGTTTTGGTTTAAACTTTGGAGAAACACAATAGTATTTATGTGCATTACTTTTTTTCTGTAAGGACACAAACACACACACACACACACACACGCACACGCACACACACACACAGCAGTGTCCAGGAATTTTAATTGACCTCTGTGAAACATTTTTAGCCTCAGCGGTTCCATCACTGGATGAAAAAACTATAAAAGGTTCCTTAACTGGTTCCAGATTTCAGGAGCTGCCCTGTCTTTAACAAGTCAGCATGTAACCCTCAAACACACACACACACACACACACACACACATAGGCCTACTTGGACTGACAGACAGCCACCGCCCCAGACAAACCAGATTCTGTAGTTTTCTCTCCGGATATCAAATTGCTGCTTTATAAATAAAATGTGTGTTTAAAAAAATGCCTAAAAAGCACCAAAGAAAGTCAGATAAACATATGACTGGTGATCTGATTTAACTAGAAGCTGCATAGTTTTTAATAAACAACTTAATAATTATTATAACATTATTTAAAAGCTTATGACAACGACTTTCACTGAGATTTAGAAAGTTGCTCCTAAGGTCATTCCTGCAGAGCCAGTTGTGCAGGAGGATGGAGGTGGAGCAGGAGAACAGCGGAGAGCTTTAGTCTCTTACCGGGATCAGAGTGATGTCTGCGGCGGCGGGACAGCAGATGTCCGTCTGGAGGCGGAGGGTCTCCGCTTCACCGACACACACGCGCGTTTTAGAGGCAACACGGTGAAGGCAACCCAACCCTACAGCCGGGCTCGCACCGACACGGCCACCTTCAAAATAAAAGATGGGACGCTCCTAAAAAGAAAGGACTTTCAAAATAAAATATTTTGACTGAAATGTAGGAAAAAAGCTAAAACAAAAACATTTAAAATGTCGAATGCACTTAATTATATTAAAGTATTATTTAGGTATTAAAGTAATATTTTGGTCTAATTGTCTAAGATTAAACTTTTTTATATATTAATTGGTGTTTTCTGACATATTGACTTGAAATAAGAAAAAAATAAACTTTAATAGTTCTGAGTTATAATGGATTGTTTAGTGTTTTTAAATGTGTTTCACTTATGTTAAGCTCTGT
Source organism: Aphyosemion australe (assembly GCA_006937985.1). NCBI lineage: Eukaryota > Metazoa > Chordata > Actinopteri > Cyprinodontiformes > Nothobranchiidae > Aphyosemion > Aphyosemion australe. The sequence continues at coordinate 3,052,049 of SSNS01000014.1, read as the reverse complement.
ACACACACATATTCAGATACCACTTTCAGGCTGCCATACAATAATTTTCCATGAGTCAGACTGAAAATTCAAATGCTTTTGAAGAAGAAAATGGAAAATTTTAGACATGATCTTAAGTCTTGCAGCTTAAAACGTCCTGTCATCTGTTAAATTTGTGATTTTGATAGTAGTTATAAGTAAAAATCAGTTTTTCTTTTGTTAAAATCCTTTTTTAAATTTTTATTGGTTCTGATGACAGTTCAGAAATGTTCTTGCACTCCGAAGCTTTTAGCAGAGAAAATTTAAATGTGTTGGCTTAGTGGAAAAATCCAAGTTTGGCTGAACAAAAGCACAGAGGGAGCTGCAGAGTTAAATTTAAACATCTCAGCAGTCAGCTGATCTCTTATTTCATTAACGTTTTAGGATCTCAAACATCACGGAGAGCTCAATCCTCATTCAAACTTCACATCTGCAAACAAAACATTAAAATTACTTGATAATTCATCACCTGGTATTTTTTATTTATTTTAATACACGTGGATGATGTCAAGATGACAATACACCATTAATAACTTCAGGATTACACTCACAACCCATTGAGATTATTTCTCAAGATTAAAAAAAGAAAAGCTTCAGACATGGACCTGGACCTACTGAAGTCGTACTCCACACAAATACGGTTTCTACAAACAGCAGAAACATGTTAGAATAGTTATCGTTTACCACAAAATCTCATAAAAGTTTTATCTTTTGGTTCAAGTACATTTAAACCACATCGCCATGGGAAGATGCAGAAACTCAAACATCGTCAGCTCAAAACAACAGGTGGTGAGTTCAATTTTGCTTCATTCATAAAAAAACATTAGCTCAAGCAAAATCAGGATGGAGCGGATAAGTCTAAGGTACGGAAGAGGATTAGGGCAACTGAACAGAAAAAAAGATAATTCTGCCTTTTATTTCAGAATTCTGACTTTTTTCTCAGAATTCTGACTTTTTCAATTCTGAGATTAAAAGTAAGAAAAAAAGTCAGAATTCTGAGAAAAAAGTCAGAATTCTCTTTCTTTTTCTTTTCAGTGGCACTAATCTTCTTCCGTACTACGGAGATTAATGAGGTCAAAAAAAGATTAGCTTGTTTTTTTTTTTTTAAAGTGCATGCTGTCATCAGCTAAACAGAAAAGTGGTGGTACCTGTTTTAGTGTTATACTCTGTTCATATAATAATAATAATAATCCATTTAATGCATGAAAAGCACATAGTGATCGAATTATACTGGGAATACTGGGATTGTTCAGCATCAATCAAACAAAAACAATGTCGTATTTAAAATCATCTTAATGTTTTAAGTAAAATCAAAATATGTACAATAAATAAAGAAGTTCCTGAAGAGGCACTTTAGTTCTGAACAGTTCATCCAGCCCTGTTTTATCTCTGATGACGCAACATCACAAAGACACGGCAGTTTTACGTCTTTAGAAAATAAATCTTAAACCCGATGGTAGAGGAAAACCCAGATTAGCCCTAATACGATATCAGATTAGATCAAACTAGCCAAACACACACACATATATAATAAAACACACATGCGCTCGCACGCACACACACACAGGGAAGATCTAGATGCAGAAGTATGAATAAAAACATGTGCTACAGTAAAAGATAGGAGGATAACTCCTGGAATAAATCTCTCCTGTGTCACCGCAAAAGTTGGAGAAGTTTTAGTGTTTTGTTTTTTTTTTAAACAAAAAATTTCATAAAAGTGATCTTCCACCACCTGGAAGTGATGAACGTCACCAAACAAACACAATAAATAAACAATAAATAAACCAGACTGATCGTAACATAAATAAATCATTTGTGTTAAATAAGTAAAGACTGATCCAGAAGCAGAGACGGCCAGTGTTAACGCTGGAATCAGTGGGGCTACTTCTGTTTTATTAACACGACGACTTTTTTTGGTGCGTTAAATATTCGTACCACCATCAAACGTGTCGTTCCCTTTGACCATTAGCTGATCATCACAACCCGATCAAGTAAAATCTGCTCCTCAGTCACAGCTTAGCTTATAATCTCAGTAGTACAAACAGAGCTGTTATGTGTTAGCCTCTGTTATAGTCATAAGTTTAAAAGTACCGTATCTTAGTGGAGTGAAATAACAAGGAAGATGATCATTTTCCTCCAGCACACTCTGACCTTTGACTTTAAAAGGAGTTTGATCCAAAACTAACAGATCGATGTTTTTTTTTATCATGTTTTAAATCTGAGACAAAAACAATAAAGCTGATGGTGCTAACATTCCTACAGCCGGTGCCTGTGAGGCTCTGAGCGGGGTGGAGAGGGTGGCGGCGGGAGGGTGACGGTAGTCGGGGGCTCTACGGGGTCGTCCATCGGTAAGACGAGCCGTGTGCCGCGGATCGCCACGTCCTGGTCCGGCTGGGAGAGCTCATGATCCAGACTCTCGTTGAACGGGGGGCCCCTGGGTTTGGGGTTGAAGGTGCGGGATCCGGACGCGTCTGTGCTGACGGTGACGTCAGCGTACATGGAGCTCACGTTGGCGTCGTTCAGGATGAAGTCGGAGTCATCGTCGTGAAGCTGACCTTCATTCTGGGAGACGGAAAGAAAGAGGGAGGAAATAAATACACAAAGAAGGAAATGACAGAATACCTGAATGAAGATTGAATCCATACAAGTTTAAAAACAAAAACATCTTTTTATTTAACTTAAAAGTTCGGTCCAAACCTCGTAGGCCTGTGGACTGGTCAGGCATCTCGCCAACGGCCCGCAACAAGCCGGCAGAGTAGCAGTGAGAGGAGGACCGCTGTGGGTCAGGAGGGGCTTCAGGTAGCTGGTTAACGAGCTTCTGTCAAGGACTCAACTATTATTATTTCTAGGTAAACACTCTGGTGTTACTGATGTCTAATCTGGGGAATGCAATCTGAACTTTGCACGTTTTATAATTAAGAACCATTTTCAGTTAAATCATTAAGTAAACTATGGATCTTTGTGTCCCTAGTGAGATTATATGAAGAAACAGGACCCTTGAAGTTAGGAAACAGCACCCCCTGGTGGTTTAAAGTGGCTCAAGCGTCGTCAGATCAGTAGTCACCACTTCCATGGTTCAAAGCAGGGGTCCCCAATCCTGGTCCTGGAGGGCCGCTATCCAGCAGGTTTTGTGGTTTCTCTGCTCAAACACACTTGATTCAGTGGTTGAATCACCTGTGCAGCAGCTCATCAAGCTCTGCTGAAGCCTGCTAATCACTTGCTAATTGAAATCAGGTGTGTTGAAGCAGAGTTACAACTAAAACCTGCTGGATACCGGCCCTTGAGGACCAGGATTGGGGACCCCTGGTTCAAAGGATACTTGTGATCAAAGTTGTACCAAATTCTGAAGGGCCAGGCGCTCTCTTGTTTGGTGCTCCTCCTCTGTGAGCCGTCCAGCACAGTAGAACTCTGTTAAACACAAAAATGCTGTTCATTTCCCTTTTTTATATCATATCTTCTAAAAATAAATGAAAGTCACCTACAGAGTTTTCTTGATCAGAGTCCACGCCCACGCTAGAGAAAATCAAACACAACAGTTACTAAAGGCAGCGAAACATGCACGATAGAATGAGGAACGTGTGCAAACAGAAGCCGAGCCCTACGGTATGCTCATGAACGACAGCATGGGCATGGTGCCGCCTCCACAGACCCACACCGTGAAGAAGACTATCAGGAGGGTGGTGGTGAACATCATCTGTCGAGCGTAGGTAGCCGTGTCCCGGATGGACAGGGCGAAGGTCATGGCCCCACGCAGACCTGGAGGAGACAAAATAATGAGGATGTGTGACTGTAATACTCGTGTTTTTGTTCAGATTTTGTGCAAATTGTGTGAAATCTTTTGGGTTTTTTTGGCTAAAATGTGCAACAACAAAAATCTGTTGTTTTCAGAGGTTTAACACATTTAGATAACACTTACATTTTCTTAATAATAACAGGTGGTGAGTTGTAGGAGCAGAGTATCGAGTCAAAAACAATCGGACATGTGTAGGAAGTTCTGTTTGGACAGTAAACTCTGGCTGATGGAGGTGTTGTTGTTTATAGCAACACTGCCTCTGAGCCATGAAATAAGTCCATCCCTGCTCCTTATCTGCTTTTCCCCTTTACTTTATTACGCTGTACTACAAGCCAGAACTTGTTCATAATCATTTTTATAGTTGATTAAAAAAACCTAACGAGCAGATTTAAATTCGAGTTAAAGGGGACATATTATGACTTTCTTAGGTTCTTAGGTAACAGTTCTATGGTCGATACAAAACATGTTCATGAAGTTTTTTGCACTAAATCCCTCTCACATGAAGCGATTTCAGCAGTTTTTTTCTTGACATTTTCAGCACCTCCCAGAATGAGTCATTTCAGGGCTCTGTCACTTTAAGAAATCAAACTGTAGCTGGCCACGCCCACCCATCCCCCTACTCAGGCTGCTATAAGCTCTGATATCTGGGAGGGGCTGAAAGTAGAGCTGCTTCTCCTCCAGCAGCAGCTGTTTTGCCATGAGAGGTGGTTCTATTCTGTTTCCCCCGTTTGTGACATCACATATAGGGACTTTCTGAAACGGCTTGTTTTAAGCACATTATCCCTAAAACCAAACACTGAGAGAAAACAGATGGAAGGGTTTTTTCCACATTTGGAGCATTTATAGAGACAGCAGAGACCCGCATGGCAACAAAAAAGGATGCATAATATGTCCCCTTTAAAGCCGGAGAAGCTCGAAACAAATTTTAAAGAATCAGCCATTAGCTTATCAATCTCATATTTCTTAACAGATGCCATTCAGGAAGTCCTGCGATAGTAACTGTAACTTTAAGACAGATAGTAACTGGTAGAAATGGCCTCCTAAAGGTTCTCCTCATCCTTAATAAGTACCTGCAAACATCATAACATGCTGGAAGTTTGATCCGATCTTGTTTCTGCGGCCCAGGTTGAGAAGGAACGACAGGGGGTAGATGTTCGCCGCCCTGCCAAGAAATATGGCCACCTACACAACACAGCAAGTCAAGGATTCAACTCGCTGAAACGAGAAGATGGTTCAGAGGAAACGGAAAGTATCAGTGGGTAGATGGTGGTTTAGAAGCTGCATCTCAGAGCTGACTAATCTGTCTCTCAAATGTGCTCTGGTGTTTTATCTGCTTAAACTGATGCTAGCTTGTTAGGCACTTAGTGAAACGTCGGTCGTTAACTGGTGCTGACATAGCATTGTGGTACATGAGGATATCTGATGGCAGCTGATGCAGAAAGCAATAGAAACTGCTAAATAAATGCAGCACTAAGAGTCACGAGGGCATGTGGATCAGAATTCTGTGCCGCATAGCAATCCACAACCAGAAAGGTCTGGATTTGTTTGTCGTGGATACGAAGGCGCCGATGATGAACAGCAGGTTGAAGACGTGCGACTGGAAGGAGAAGAGCGTCAGACCCATGTAGGAGAAGATGAAGTTCTCCGCCAGGAAGTTTAACAGCTCGAACAACTGATGGAAAAAAGGAGATAACTGAATGAGTTCTTTAACGTTAAGACGAGAAAACAGTGTTGCAATAACTAGCATCAATGACATGAAGTTTCTCAAGAGACAAACAACACAATCTTGCAGGTTTCTAAGAAATTTCTGCAGAGAGTAGCAACAATTATCAGCCACATCATCATATCTGTTTTTGGTTCCATATCTGTTCAACCATGTGACTGCAGAACTTTGTAAAGAATGTTATTTTTTGAATTATTGTGACAAAATGTAGTGAAACGGTCACTTCCACCACTGGTCTGGCTGAGATGTGTCAAGTTTTGGTGAGAAAAGCAGCTTTAGGTTTCACCTGTTTGGTCCTGTCTTGAGATTCAGGAGAAAGATTGTTGAAGGTGTAATGAGCCTGAGTCATCCCACAGAACAGCACCGCCACCACGCCTGAAAACAATAATTTCAACTCATAAAAACAGTAAATATTATGTTTACTTCAACTGATAGCAGTGGAATGACTAAAAACAGTCATTTTAAAGCGTTTAGCTTCTCTTACAAGCTATACCTCACTCTCCAGTGTTAAAGGGGCCAGATCATGCTATTTTAAACCTTTGAGAGCAAAGGTAGGCACAATACATGATAAAATATTACTGTTGGCACTACTGAGATGTAATTTTATCTTAAATATGAGTTATTTTCGCCAGCCTGAATTTGTTCCCGGAAATTAAATGCTTAGATTCAGTATGCTGGTGAAGGTTCTCAGTCATCCAGGTCATGGTAATCCAAAAGGGGTTTGAATGAAGGCAACTGGACTTCTTTGGTTTCTTGAAGACGTTTCGCTTCTTTTCCAAGGAGCTTTGTTAATTCTGACTGGAATATGGGAGAATCAAGCTTATAAACTGTAGCACTCTGGTACCGGTGGAGGCTTTTAAAGCTGTCATCTGTGACATGAAGGTCACAGAATAAAACATTCTCAACTGCAGCGTGAAATCAACCGCTCTATGCTCGCAACTCGGAGAAAGTGGGTGTTAGTGGCCTACTTCCAGGGATGGCGGGTTTCAGGTTCGAGACTAGCTTCACGGGGAGGAGCAAGGCCTGATGACGCACTTCGGTTCCATCGAGTGTTCTGCAGGTCCTTAGTTAAGAATCTGAGAACTTGCAGCTGAGACAAGAAAATGCATGAATGCAGCCAAAAACGGGTTTGGGGGTATTTTTCATGAGGACATAACAATATCACATGTAAAAGCTCCAAAAAGTGGATTTTGCACGATATAACCCATTTTAATTAAGAGAGAGACGAAGGTGGAAGAGAAAGCTTAATGTCTCAGGAGATGTTAGAAAGACTTCAAAGACTGCATGGATGAATTTACTATTGCTATATTCGTTTTAGGCCATTTTGCCCTACTTGATATATTAATAGTCTCAAGAATTTTCATTAAATTTGCTGTGGTTTCTAGTATGAAGAATCTCTTTTTGTTCTCTATGGAAAGCAGCTCTGGCGCTCCTGTTTCAGTGGGCAGAAGTTAGGCGAATTAGGCTGGCTAACAGCAATGTGACTCTTCCGCTGCCTTCATTCGCTCTTCATTCTTGGGTAAGAAAAATGCAACGTTGGTGTTTTATCTCCACAAATAACACAAGCCTGAACATGTTCCGCCATGTTGTGGAGCTGCTAATGCTAATGGTTAGCTTCTACTAGCCGAGACGTGCTCTGCTCTCTCCTAGCGGCTAAATCAACACAACCTTCCGCGGCTACAAGCCGAGGTGGATGAGTTCATAAATACCATGTGACGTAGAAGAGATCTGCTTTTTCTGACCTGATCATTTCCTGTCGATTTTCTTTCTGCGGCTAATGAAGGCAACAGGGGTTGAAGAAAATTTTCACTTTGAGCATACGCATGTAACTCAGAGTTACTGATTGTATTTCATAAAGAACAAGTATTACACGGTTTCTCTGTGAACGAGACCTTAAATCATCTGTCCATCAGCAGACGTAAGGTTATAAAAACTGCCCGCTCGGATCCTGGTTTCAGATGTACCTGTGAACCCGCAGGCCTCGGCCAAAAGGAAGGTGCTCCAGGACATAAGGAAAAACAGAGCCGTCTCCAGCAGGGGGAAGTCCCTCAGTTTGGTAAACTTGGTCACGTGAGGACAACTTAAAAGTTAAGGGGCAAACAAAAGGAGCACACATGGGAAAATTATTATTTACAGAACAACAGACGAGTGTTTCATCAAAGAGAAAAGTTCACTGGAGCAAGAAAAGGATATGAACGCGGTCATGACTCCTGTAGCCACTCCGAGTGCAAAGGATCCACTGAAGACACCCAAAAAGACGCCGAAGGATTTCAGCACAGCCATGGCCTCAAAGCTGTGGCTGTTGTCTCCTGCAGGCTGATACGCCACGATGGAGCTAAAGGGCAGAAAAAACATTTACTAGAAAAACAGAGACAGACTCTTACTAAGAACGCAGGAGGAGGGGGAGAGGCCCAATGTCAAACACATGCTCGCATTAGGTTGAAACAAAGGCTGTCAGGAATCAAATCCTCCCTGAAGCAACGGAAACAGAGTTGGGTTTGAATGCTGGAGTCTAATTAACCTTATCTGGTTAATGTTTCACAGAAGCAGACTTTTTACAAAGATAAATGAACAAAACTGTTAAATACAAAGAATGATGTGGCAGTATGCATGGATAAAATGATGCAAGAAACGGGGTAGAGTGGTAGAGGGACACAGGGGAGGGTTACGCTAAAGGTTGCTTTAGGCTACAGCCTAAATGAAAGATCAGTATCACATCAGCAAAAAGAGTCTAACACAAGCAAACCCACCCACCCACCGAGGAGGGAATGTCTGGTTTTCTCCCAGCCACCCTTCAACCTCCTCGGACACGACGGAGCCATTCCCTCCCGTGGAGAGAACGGCTCCGGGGCCATGCCTGCTCTGCTTCTCCAAGCGGAGGAGGACCCTACATACGTACGTACGCACATGAAGGTGGCGAATGACACAGATGGATGGAGAAAGGCAAGCAGTGAAATGACAGGGAATGAGGTTAGTGTGGTTAAATCTTCCCATGCAGCGGACATTCAAAGACAAATTTGCACAAGTTATGTATTCCTTTACCCAAAACAGAAGCTACTCAAGCATTTTACATCTCATTACTCAGTTAAAAACTTTAATGAAATGCACGTTTATACAATAAACGGACCCTTGATTTCTTTAAAAAACTTTGAAAAGCATGTTTCAATACTTACGAGGAGAGGACGATGGCCACAGCGTCATTGAGGACACTCTCCCCAAACAGCAGCGCGTACAAGTCAACGTCTACTTTTAGCTCGTTGAAGATAGCTAGCACCGTCACTGAGACAAACGGAGAGACAAAAACACCTCTAAATGCCAGAAGGTCCAACTGTTCATTTGGAAAAGTGGACAAAATGCTTGTATGAAGTTTTAATAAAGAAAATCAAGTTTCTGCTTTGTTTTAAATCTCCGTATGGAAGATTCAAGCTCCCTCCTTTACCCGGGTCTGTTGCTGAGACGATGGCTCCAAAGAAGAGGCAATCAGTGAAGTAAAAATCACCTCCAAGCTGGCCCACAGCTTTCATAAAGGACACAAAGCCATACATGATGAGCCTAAGGAGGAAGAAAATAAGGTATTATAGATGCTTGCTTCAATATCAGCCTATAAGACAAGACGTAAAAATGGCTAAATCCAGATTTAATGAATGTAATCAACCAACGTACCCAATAACAAAGCAGGATATAACTGTTCCCATGAAAGCATAGGCCAAGATGGAGCCAATGTTTCTGAAGAAATGCCTCTAAAGAAGATAAAAGACAAAGATTTTAACTTAAGGCTACAGAAAATGTCAAATAACCAATTTTTATGTAATTTATGTAAATCAACTAACTAAAAAACCTTCATAAATCATACTGAGTATTTTACCCTTTTCAAGCTGTAACCTGCATGGAAGATTATGGGAGGCAGCAAAATGTTGAAAAACACTTCTGGGTCAAAGGTCACCTGAAAACAAGCCATAAACGGCAGATTTATTTGAGTGTATTCACCACATGCTAAAAAATTTAGATCGTGTTAAAATATGTAAAATTTTGAACACCGTCTTCTTAGAGCTGCTACTGACGGAGTCATTCATATCTAGGTGAAAAACAATCAAATGCAGTTCGACCCTTCGTCTAGAGGTAATCTTGCCTTTCGCAGCATCTCATCGTCTTGGTGGCCTTTGCCCGGAGTGACCTCCCCTTTGAGGGTGTACTCGTAAAACCGCCCGCTTACGTTGACCAACAAAGTGGCAGGACTGGCGTTGACGGCACAGCCGAGGATCAAGTCACTCATGCTTTGAGGCACATGGATGCCAAACCGCAGGATCACACCAACCAAGAGGCCTTTGGTTCAAAAACAAACAAGAATGAGGTTATGATTATTGGTGATTGGTGAAAAAAGTTCTATGTGGGGCTGGAAAATTTAAACAGTTGGGAAATGACTAAAATTCCACAATAATCATTTAGTTTCCTTCTCCAAATCACTTTCACAGATAGTCAATTATTGAATTTATAAATTTGACTATATTACTCAAGTAAATATACAAGCCTAGTTTGTTTTCCAGGTTGAATTTTCAGTCTGTGTGTTGCCCAAAGCATGCACTCCTCAAATTGCAATACCCGGTTCCACCAGTAAGTGGCACTAACACAACATAGAAATTAAATTAGATATTCTGTTTTATACATTATAATCACATGAGAACAAATAAACACATTTTACTGCAGCAGCTACAGGTATGATTTCAGCTCCATCTATATAAAGCAATTGCGTGTGTGTGTGTGTGTGTGTGTGTGTGAGAGAGAGAGAGAGAGAGAGAGAGAGAGAGAGAGAGAGAGAGAGTGAAGGAGCTAAAACACCTAGCATGCTATTTCCTGTAGCAGGGGTGCTATCCCAGACTCCAAATTCAGTGATGCTGATTGGCCAGTTCTTCCTAGCAACCAATCATGATTGGCTGTTTATCTGCAGTTCAGGAGCATTTATCCCAGCGCCCCAGGACTGATATTAGTGAGTCCTTTGGGGGAAATTCACTGTTTTATTAGAAAACTGGTGAAAATTGTGTATAAACAATTCAGATTGCATGTAGCCACACACATTTAAGCAAATATTGTATATTGTAGTTTTTCTTTCCTTATCGCTCCCTATGGACGAACCACCACTGGTTATCATATTTATTCAAATTAAACAACTATTAATCTCTATTTTCTCAATTCAATATTACTTTATGGAATGTACAGCAGTCTGTAGAGATGCTCCATGAAACATGGGGTGAATCTCATCAGATGAACCATTTGACAGTATTTGCTGCAGAGGGTGGTTTTAATAAAACATTAACAATTTCCAATTTTATCTTATTTTAGAACGTTTATTTGTTAAATTGATTTCATGTGTTTACATAATTAAAAAATGACATGTAAGCTGCCCCACGCGCCTTGTCACGTGACAATAAAGTGTTTAATTGGTTTACTGGTCAGGTTTAAGGAGCTAACTGATGACATGATGGCTAGCTAATGTTCCTGTCCTTACCATAGATCATAGCAAGACCCGTTTCGTGAAGGAACCTAACCCGCCGGTGTTTGAACAACCAAATCGTCAGAATGGTGAGTGTTAGAAGCATAATGAATATGAGCAGGTATGCACTGTCCTGCCGGTGGCTCTCCTCAGCCATCCTTTCGGTAACGACGTTGTCCAACGCAGCATTGCTGTCGCCTTGGCTGCCGACGAGCAGGACGGACACAAGAAAAGGCAGCAGAAGGGTCGCTTTGGAGGGTTTAACCCCAAAGAGGCGCCTCGGTGTGAACTCCATCGCGGTCTTGTGTGAAACAGTTACATTTGTCGTCGAAATTGTGTCTCGGTTTGGCTAAGAACGTAAATGACAGCTCCTTCCGCAGCCCCGACCTAAACACTGAGACTTCCGGTTCTTCAAAATAAAAGTCCGGTTCTAACTCTGCAAATAGCGACCCGTGGTGGTGCTGCTGAGGGGGGAAGATTAAAGCACGAGAATAGAATAGAATAGAATAGAATAGAATAGAATAGAATATTCTTTATTGTCATTGAAACGAGGTTAAGCCACCATGATTTAACTACACTACTATCTTCAGCCTTTTAAAGCATATAATAAAATTACGTTACAAATCAATGTAATCAACAAAATCAATGAACTGCTCATTTATATGTCAGTAACAGTATTCAAACCATTATTTGGGTATTTTTAGGTCTAATTACTTGTCAGAATTTAAGTTAAAGATACCTAAAATGACATTCCTGTTTGTAAAATTCAAATGTTTTAATCTTTACAAGACAGAAAATAAAATATCTGTATAGGTTCCACACAGTATTTTATTTTTAATTTCTTAAAATGTGTATACAATGTTTTGATTTTTGGAATTTTGAACCTTTTAAATATTTCTCTGTTATGTTTTCTTGTTGTTTACTTTTTTAATCTTATTTACTCTTTATTGTTTACTTTTGTACTCTTTTTTCATTCCTGTTGTGAATTTAATTGCTGCTGTGACACCAATTTTTTTCCACTGAGAGACAATAAAGGGATATTCTATTCTATTTTATATGACCATCATGAGATTTAATGCTTGACTGGATATGTGCTTCAAATATCTAAAACTCTATTCTTAATAAAACAAACAGGAATACCAATAAAATTCTGTTAATCCACAAACTTAATTTAAAAAATCTCAAACCAAATTGTGTCCTGCACAAATTTAATTTTTTTCTATTCACTTCTAGATGTCTGTAATGATATTATGTAGACTGAACATAGTGGATTTCAGAGCGTATAATTTTTATTTCACTGGTTTTGAGTTAAAATGACATCTTATCAACCAGATTATGGATATCTATAGTCAAATCTAGCAGTTTAAGCAAGTGCTTTTTATTGCATTTCCCTCGCATCAGGAATGGGAAATCTCCATACGAGCCATTGCTGTTAACCGACCAACTCAATTTAAGAGTAAATAACTCCAGATTTTAATGCAAATGCCATTCTAATGCAAAAGTGATGGAGGTGCAAAGAAAAAAAAATACCATCTATGTTATGTCCCCTGGGGAAATCTGTTTGTCAAAGCAGAAGAAATAAAATAATAATTGCAAAAAAAGAAGCTAAAGTAATCTGCATAAAATCTGAATAAGAGCCATATCAATTTAGCATTTTAATGCACACATTTAAGAATCTAATTTATCTAAGAAATCTGAGTCTGCTCATGTTCTTGTAATGTCAAAACCTGGAAAAACTGTGAGATTTACTGGAGGAAATCAAACACTTTTGCTTTTTTTTTATTACATATATATGTATTTGCATTATTTAACTCTAAAAAGTTGGTGATGCATTCGGTGCCAAGTGTAAAAGTTTTTCTTCTCCACACGAGCTCAAAAATACCCTCAAGTTCTCTGGAAATGATCTGATAACAACAGAATGTGTCAACAGTTTGATGTTAGGCAGAAAATTGATTCTTTGTTAATCTGATGGCTCGTTTACAGCTAATTACTGAAAGGTAAAGGTAGATTTCAGTCAACTTGACATCATTTGGACCTATTAGAGCTTTTTGGATAATTCAATTTGCTTTTTGACACCAGATTGGAGTACTTTACTTTCTTTGTTCAATTAATAGTTGCTTAATGGTTGTTACATTAAAACCCCAGTAAAAAGTACTAGTCAGGCTGAGTTCGTGTTTAACTCACCACAACTCCTGACAAACCCAGTTTCCGGTGTACCTGTTGGGCCTCTGAATCTTTGTTTTTAAATATTTCCTGTGACCGGAAACCAAAGCCACAGAACTCAGTGAGAAGCAGCAAACACAGAAATAACATGCAGCAGGTACCTTTTAGAGTATTGAACACATAAAAGGGTGTCTATAAAACGAATGTGACTTTAAATGTGCTCGAAAACATTGCTAATGATCTTAAATTATCTGAGTTTGTGAAAAATTCACAAGTTTGATGTGTTCAGCTTTAATTTTTAAAATAAACCTACTGATTGTTGTCATTTTGCTCTTAAACAGTTCATTCAACATAAAATAAGTAAGGTTTTCAGTAGGTTGCCAATTATTTATCTAAAAGATGAGACTGGATCCAACGTGTTTATGTGATATTTGCATCCTTCTCTTTTTTATCTTCATTTTCCAGTCATGCTCCTTCTTAAAATTCTTTAAATAACTCCCATAAAAGCATATCAGACACAAGCAAACTCTTTTTACTCACACAAACTTTGCACTTCTTGTGTTGCGCGTTCTGTTTGTTTGAGGCTTAAATGCTTCTGTGAGTTTACTTGATTCTTGTCATATCTGTTTGCATAAATCACATTAATTACCTAATCAGATAAATCAAACGAGCTGCAGAATGATCCAGTTTGCCCTGATGGGTGATAAAAACAGCTTAAAAGGTTTTTTTGGGTTGTTTTTGCTGCCGCTCAGTTTATCGTTTAGAAACAGGAAAAGAGAAACCCACATTGGTGAAGTTGTTAAAGCGGAAGTAAAACATAGAGGTCGACTTGTGCTGAGCTGAACGCACCATAGTTACATCTGCCACTATGTTGGCTCCACTGCTTCTGCTTCTCTGTCTCTCTGAACAAATATGGGCCCAGAATTCTCCCGGTAAGAGCATTTACGACTGAAAAACTACGATTCCTTTTATTTCATAACCTTTAGTCTGCTCTTAAAAGTGTTAAAATGAGGATTTACTTTGTTTTTCTTTTAATAATCGACCTCTGTTCTCTGTTTGATTAAGAACTTGTAATGTTTCAAATGATTTTGTGTATTTAGATTAGTAATAATGTCTCAAAAGTCCACCCAAATGCTTTTTTTCATCTGATTTTCTTTACTTTTATTTAAATAATTTAACCAAATATAAAATATTTTTGAAACCGAAGTTAAAGAAGGAACAAAAAACTTAAATTCGCCCATTGCTGTTGTTTAATCAGATTTAATTCCAGTTTAGAACCAAGTCTTAGCTGAAAATTCCCTTTGACGTCAGCGAGTGTGTGTGTGTGTGTGTGTGTGCGCGCGCTCGTTAAAGCTCATGTCCCCATGTGTAATATGACTTCACCTTCAAATGTCACCTAAATGCCACATGAATCAAACTTTATTATTATTTAAAAGTTTTGCTTCCGTGTTGTTTTTGTTCTGAGAACTGGATCCAACCAAAAGTCATAGCCCTGTTGATTTCTATCATGGTTTCTTTTAGTGCTTTGGATGTAAAATCACAGAAATATTTGTTTTATTTGTTGTTGTGTTGTCTTCTTTTATCAAAACCCACAAATAAAATTATGGATCAGAGCTTGGGAACACTTTCATCTCTAAAAACTCTTATTTTTGGTGTTCGTCCAGCATTATATTATTAAACTATAACAGGAAATGATATAACTAAAAGAGAAACGAAGCGTAGCTCTTAGCAACTGGACTGGGTTTTCCAAAATGGCCTCGACCTGTTATCTAATCAGAGGAATTAGAATTTTTTGCCGTTTGTTTTAATTTAGTCATGTTCGGTTTTTCAGGGTTACTTCAGACCTAAAACTGAGAATGTTCTGGTGTTGTGCGTCATTTTAAAATCACTTTCAAGCAGCTAGTTCTGACTGGAAATCCCAGTTTCATGTCTTTAAGTTTCCTCTCTGTGCTTTTATTGGCTTTTCTTAGGTTTTAATGTTGGTTTCTCTTAAGAAAAGTTCTAAAACTATTATTAAACTTTTATCATCAGCGACAAAGTATTCTGTCCCTTCTGTTTGTGTGTTTGTATGTGTAATTTTTTATTTGTATTCATTATAATAACTTTTTTCCTGTGTTTCTGACAGACGTGGATTGTCTGATAGTGAATCAGGAACAAGTTCACTGTGTCTGGAATAAAAATGGAACTCCAGACGTCAATTACACCTTTTCCAGCTGGTTCGTACTTGATTAAGTTGAAGAGTAAAGCCTGTTCTCTGTAATTCAGCCATCAAGTCAGTTTTCTTAAATTTTTTAGATAAAATGTTCTGAATTGGTTTAAAACATTTTTATCAATTATAAGTAAATAAGCGTTGGCTTGGTGTCGTGTAAATCCCTGAAATTATATCCCATGTCTGTGGGATATTTCCATCGTGTTCATAATTGGAGTAACAAAAGTTTATTTTTTTTTCACTCCACAGGTTTGGAAATAACAAAGAACGTAACTGTACCGACTACCTGATAGAAAACAACGTAAACGTAGGATGTAAGCAGCACTGCAACAAAGGGGATAAATTCTTGGACTTTTTCACCCTACTGAGACACGGCAATGAGGAAGATAAGAAGAAACATGAGCTTAAAAAGAAAGGTATGCACATTTAGGATTTACAGAATGTGTATCTTCATTCATAGCCAGCCATATGTAAATATATAGTCTAGCCCTGACCCATAAACAGAGCTCAGTCAATCTATGGTTGTCTTTCAAACTGTCTTCATGCGATTGGACAGCGCTAAGACCAATCAGAGAAAAGAACAACGTGACTTACTTACTTCTACGGATGTCAGTCAACGGGACAGTCTGCCATACACCGTCCTTTTTCAAAATAAAGGATTTAAGTACCTATGTGTCAAAGAAAAGCCCAAGTTTAAATCATCCAAAGTTGATGCCACAGCCATTTCAAAAGCACGATGTTCCTAAACCATCGCCATCTTTGACGTTTTGCTCCATCACAGCTCTGCCATCATTGCAAAAAGAAAAAGCTCTGCCATAATAGTGCTAAACCCGCCCAACATCTTTCTACAAACATAGACATAGAGCGTTGTGATTGGCCTGGCCTAAACTTAGCCAAACCAATAGTAGACCTGCTGAGACAACATTGGAGCGTGGCTAGACCAACCTGCAGAACAAAATCTTTAGCTACTGCTATGGTTCGTCTAGATTTCTAGGCTAGAAAATATGTTTAAAGAGTAAGTCACCCCTAAATAAAAATGTTTTGCTGATGAACTGTATAAATGAGTGTGCTGTAGACATGTTCTGTCATTATTTTGGCATTTTAGCACACCCTATTTAAAACAAAAAAATTCAGCCTTAACTCATTAACTGCCAGCCATTTTCTGATCAGAAAGCCCCTGACTGCCAGCGTTTTTGAGCGTTTTTACTGTTTTTGAAGAGTCACAGAACATTGTGCTCTATTTTATTTATGTATTTATTTACTTATATTTTTGGAGGATAAGCCTCTTGAGATGTAACATCTCGTTTTCGAAAGACAGCATGACAGCAAGCGGCTGATCAAAAAACACATAATAATAATAATAATAAATAAAATAATAATAATAATAATACTAAAATAAAATAAAATACAATGAGAACAAAACATCACAAAACCTGAATAAGTTAGCCTAGCTCACACACTTTCAAACTTTCAGCTAAAATTAATTACAAGCAATTACAGATGGGAAGTACATGAAAATAAACAGTGTTCCGAAAAAGTAAAAGAAGTAATTGATTGTATGTCCACAGGTACATTGTTCCAGTCTAGTGGAGCTATAACACCAAATGCCAATCTTCCCACTTCTTTTTTAAATTTAGGTACAATAAAAGAAATCTGTTCATTAAACCTTGTAATGTGCTGACAAGTAGAGCGCACGAGATATCTTTTTAAATACATTGGAAAATCAAAAAATATACATTTAAAAATAAAGATTAACCAGTGAAATCTCCTTCTGGCATTTAATGAAAGCCAAGACAAGCTTGCATACATACTGCAGTGTTGTGTCGTGTAAGGACAGCGTAAAACAAAGCGACAAATATTATTAAAGACAACATCAAGAGAATGAAGATAGGGTGTAGTAGTGTTTTGATATATTACATCTGCATAATCTAAAAGGGGAAATAAAAGTTGCTTGGCAATGTGCTTTCTAACATTGAAATCAAAGCAGTTAATGGATTGTTACAGAATTTTTAACTGACAGTTTACCTTATTAATAATTGATTGAATATGTGTCTTAAAGGTTAAATCAGACTCAAGCCAGACACCAAGATTTTTAACTTTGTCAGAACGTTTTACTTGTGTAGAGTCTCTATAGGTTAAGTTTAAAGTTCCAAAGGCAGCGGATGCAGAAGGACGTTTCTGAAAAAGTACAGAGCATGATTTGGTTTTATTTAGAATAAGCTTATTATAGTCTAACCAATGTTGTAAAGTATCAAAATTTGATTGAAGACACTCCGCAATTTCAGATGTGGTGGGCTTAGCACAATATAAAATAGCATACATATGTACAGAACAAGTGGGACAGCAAAGGGGAAGGTCATTAATAAAAATTGAAAATAGCAAAGGCTCAAGAGAGGAGCCTTGAGGGACGCCTTTAGAGATACCATGTAACTGCGACCAGCATCCTTTCAATGAGACAAACTGTGAGCGGTGATGAAGAAATTAATTAAACCAAAGTAATGCAGTTCTAGACAGGCCAATTGCATTAAGCTTATCTAAAAGCAAATAATGATCTACTAAATCAAAAGCCTTAGTGAAATCCAGAAAAATTGCTCCAGACATTAGGCCCTGATCAAAGCCATTAAATATATCATTGACAAGTTTGGTTAGTGCAGTTGTAGTTGAAAAAAATTTCCTGAACCCAGATTGAAACTGAGAAAGTAGTTTATTCGTATCAAGATAGCTATATAGCTGGTTAAAAATTAATTTTTCAAAAACTTTAACAACTGAATTTATTAGTGCAATCGGTCTATAATTATTAAGTTCACAAGCATCACCACTCTTAAAAAGAGGAAAAATCTTAGCGCATTTCCAGGCACACGGGACTGAACAGGTGTTTATAGAAAGATTAAAAGGCAAAGCTAACGGGTGGCAGAGTTCCTGAGAAGCTACTTTTATAAAATTAATTTCAATCCCATCTGGACCTGGAGCACTAGAGTATGCCAGTGAATTTATTGCATTTGCAACATCGGATGGGTGAATTTGCAAAAAGGAAAAACTACTAGAGGAGATCTGTGATAATACCTCAGATCCTGACCAATGAATTGTGGAAACGTGCTGCTGGGTTTTAGCGAAATGCAAACCGAAGCCTTCCACAATCTTAGAAGGATCATTAGTGAGACTCCCATCAATTTTAAAATGGCTTATTTTGCTGTTAGATTTACCTCTTAAACTATTAATTTTATTCCAGAATTGTTTAGAATTTTTAAAATCCCTACTCAAACATTCCCTATAGTATTCCGCTTTTGCCTTTCTTGTTTCAACTATGATCATGTAAACGCCAAAACTACCAAAAGAAAGAGTAGACTCACTTCTTACATCAGGAAGAATCGCCGTATTTCGAGCGTTATCCGCTCTTTCACAATCTGGTGCCCAAGCGCCGCTGCAAACGCATTTCCGGTTGGGCGCATCGTTTTTTTCACAGCAGCGGCCCAAAACAAACTCGTAATCCATTGATTTTCCGCTTCCTGATCACGTGATGTATGACATACACGGACAAAGATGCGTGTGGGGGCTCGTTCCGACGCCCGCCCCGTAAAAAAATGCAAAAGACGACTAAAGTTGTCAATGGCAGCGAGCGGTTGGATGTGAAAAGACGACTATAGTTGTCAATGGCAGTGAATGAGTTAAAAACCATCATTATTGCACCCTGTTCAGGTTAAAACTCTACACTACATTGAATTTTGATCAGCCATTGCTGTTGGCTAAGAGGTACACGGTGGCTTCGTTGGTACCATGTTACGTGCACTGGACTGCTGCCGAGTCTCGGCCACGCCTCCAGCTGGTACGGCCACTCACAAGCCGATATGAAACGATACGGCTCTAAGCTGCTTGCCTCTTTTAAAAAATGTCCTCCTCCCTTTCATTTAGCGAACGAGGTGGAGAGAAAATCCTCCAGCATGTTATTTCTCTGCTCCTCTGTGCGCTTGTTAACGGCTCGTTTCTCCCTGAGCAGGCCGCTAGGCGACGCCTCCTTTAGGTGCATTTTTCAAACAGCAAGTGTGGGTAAGACTGGTAGTGGGGTGACTCGCTCTTCAATTTGAAGGGATTTCACAAAAAGACAATATTCCTCAACTAAAAATTAATAAAAACCATGAAAAATAAAAGTGGAAATTGATTGCACTCTTTCTCCTTTCTCACCAGTCAAGTTAAATCCGCCAACCAACGTTACGGTCAAAATGGGATCCGACTTAAACTTGTGGTTTTACTGGAACCAGTCTTCACCAAGATGTGTGGACAACCAAGTTCGCTACAGAATAAACAACAAGACGTGGGAAGTAGGCAAAGTTGATTTTTTAAAAATTTTATTTCATCAAAAACTTTTTTTCTTATTCCTGTTTAATTAACTCTTTTTTTTACAGTACACCCACGTCCCTTCTGAGAGGCTGAGCTACTGCATCAACTTACCCTCCAGCAATTCCAGGTATGAGTTCCAGGTGAAAAGTAAAATAACGGAAAGCTGTGGAGACTCGGATTTCTGGAGTGACTGGAGCGAACCTGTGGCCTGGGGGTTCAATAACAGCACAAGTAGGGTTTTTAAGATGTCTGCTGTGTGAATATTCTGAATATCTGTTCCATTACATCATGGTCCTTTTTGTTTCATTCCTCTCAGACACAAACATAATAAATGAGCCAATATCTGTGTGGACACCAGTGCTGTACGTGGTGGGTGCCATCACCCTCATCCTGCTGGTCATCATGCTTCTGCGCCATGAGAGGTGAGCATCCCATCATGCCTTGGGCTCTGACAGAAGAGCTAGGTCTACTTATTTTGTGTTTCATTTAATTCTTTTACTTTATGCTAATTGTTAGCATTTCTAGCTAAGCATCATTTAATTCTTTTACTTTATGCTAATTGTTAGCATTTCTAGCTAAGCAAGTGCCTGTTTATCCATAAGCATGTGTTAGTGTAACATACTAATAACCCATATTCATTCATTTAGACAATTGAATAAATTCCAGGAGGTAAAGTTGATGTGATTTTATGAAAGTAAAATTGTCTCCATCTCCCATTCAGGCTGAGGATCATCCTCATCCCTGTGGTTCCCAAGCCGTTGCTCAGCTCTCCAGAAATCGAGGTTAGTAGCATATTTGTTTTCTGACTTCCCCATAGAGATGCTGTATTTGTTAGCTTAAAGAACAGAGACATCTACAGTCAAGGAGGCGGTACTGCAAGGCAGAATTTATTAAAACTCATCTTTGGTAGCCTAGAAATCTAGACAGATGTTTTTAGCATTTTCACAGTGATAGATTTAACATAGATTTATGATAAACATATATTTTGTTTGCACATTCCCAGGATTTATTGATGATGAAACTAATCCCCATTTTCGTTTTCTTTATTTTTATTTTAGGATTGGTTTCCGTTCTCCAAAGGCCTGATGAAAGAAGGTTTCAAAGCCAGCTACAACGAGCAGGCCTGCCCCGTACGCGAGTACATCTACGTCTCCCGCTCTGACAGCAACATCTCCAACACCTCCAACCTCACCGTCACCACCGATCAGACCGATTGCTCCGTCTCCATGAATGAATCTGAGGAATCATCCGCACCTTTCGCTTCCTCTTCAGACTCATCTGAGGAGGATCAGAAGGTTTCTGTTTAAGCGCGGTCAAGGTGGTGTTGGTTAAACCATCTCGGTTCTCTGGGAAAATCAGAAAAAAAAGATCTGTTTTAATCCAAGCTGCACTTAGCTTTTCTGTTCTAATGATTTACAATGACTTATGGAATGTTAAAGTATTAACTCACCAAGCTCTAACATGAAGCATCACTGTGTCGCTCACAGGGGATGAGTATTCAGTAGAGCAGCTATGTTTTTTTATTTTTTAAAGCAATTCTTACATTAAAAACTGCTTAAAAATTCTTATTAGCCAAGAAATAACATATCCCTTTAAAACATGCATATTGTGAATATTTTTTAAAAAATCATGAAATGTTTCTGTATTCTGTTTTATTCCCAGCTTTGAAATGTTTTTCTTAAATTGTCAAAAAAAAAAAAAACATGATAAAGCTTTATGTATTGTTTTTTTATAGATAAATATAACCACAGCATACTCAATAATTATGCTTTTGCATTTTAATGCCTGCACATATGTTATTTTATTCATTATGTGAATGTTGGTTTATAATAGTATGTGATATCCAAATATTTTTAATTAAATACTTTTTTGACGATCTTTCTGTAGAAAGTGACAAAAACTAATTAAATAACTGTTTATTTCTTTTGTAATAATTGAAATGAGACATGCTGGATTTATTATGGGAAAAATGTTTAAATACATAAACATCAGTATTTTAATCGTTTGGTTTAAAAGTAAAGTTTTGGCCAACATCACTTTGATTTTAAAACACCATCAAAAAATCAACAAAAACTTGTAAAACATTAGAAGTATTAGCTGTTTGCTATCAGCCTGACTCAGACTTATATACATATGTCAGATTGGAACTAGTATGCCTGCTTATCTCACTGTATTATCTTTAAAAATATGAATGTATTTCAATTAATTAAAAAAAGTTTAATTAAAACATTTCACACAATTATCTGTTTTTGTGTTTTACTCTTGCAGACAGTTACGATCATTTTTAAAGTAGTTTTGCTAATTTTTATCCATATATTAGTCCTTTTAGTAACTTTTAAACCATCTTTTAGTCCTTCTTATGACCAAAGTGTTTCTGTGTTCAGTCATTTTTTTCAGGTATTTTGTTTTTAAACCCAAATTCTGTCTCAATCTTCTTCTTTTTTTGTGGTTTTCAGAACTTTAGTGTTATTGTGCCCTAGAATAAGAAGGGCTAGGGGCCTTCTGGCTCCTTGGGGATCTGCCTCTGTGCCTGCTGGGTTCTTCCATGTTACCTGTGCACAGCTGGAGCGACATTGGTCCCGTTTGTCCGTCCAGTCATCTCGGTGTCCGTTAGGGGGAGTGCAGGGCTTCCAGCACAGTACGGAACTGATTCAACGCATTTTCCAGATTCTGGAAGGGCAGGGCGCAGGGCGGCTGGCCCAGGCAGGAAGAGAGCTACTCCCAGACTGCTTGCTTGTTGCTTTCAGATGAGATTTAAGGCTTCACTGTGTATTTAGCTGGTTTGACGCCTTTTCTCAGTTGGCCATCCAAAATTACAGGAGGGGAAAATGACAGATCCTGTGGTAGCAGATACCCGCCGGTTGAATTCCAAGCCTCAGGACCTGACGGATGCTTACGGCCCCCCGAGCAATTTTCTGGAAATAGACGTTTACGATCCACAGATCGTTGGAGTTGGACGGAATCGTTACACAACTTATGAAGTTCGCATGAGGGTACGTCTCAAAGCACTTTAGTGGTGAAATTAGCTTCAGTTAGCATGTTTAGCCGCTATGCTCAAGTCCGGACTAGGGGGCTGTGACGCTGAAGAGGTCCGCCTGGAGTGGCTCGAGACGGGGCGCGACTTAAAATTAAAGACCGGGGATTGTTAGCGGCCTAGCACTGGTGCTCGATGTTGTTAGCAAAGCTCTGGAGAAGTTTCGTAAACAAGCACCGTAAGAGACGGTTTTTACATCCAGTTTACTCTACTTTAATACATCATTGTAGTTACATGTATTTTAAACTATATTTGTCCAACTAACTTAAATATCATCATCTTAAACTTGTTCAGCGAAATAAATCGTGCAGTTCAAACATCCACCGGGAAGCTAACTGCTAGCAGTAGCTAGTGTACTGGCAACAAACCATAAAAGACGTGTTCTCATTTATATATTTTATAAATGAATGAACACACATTTGCAATATAATGTTAGGATATGTTAAATCTAAATTAAACTTTTAGAAGGCTTTAGATAAACTATATACAGCGTAGCTTAAAAATGTGGGGATTTGTGATTTTATTGTAAAGAAAATTTGGATTTATCAGCTTGTTGCAAACATTTGTACAATTCTTTTTGCAGTTAAGCTGCTCTACGTTTGTTTGAAAATCACAAACGCAGCAAAATTTATAAACGACTTTTTTTCAGGAAACTGACGCTGAACAGTGTCCCTGACTCAGTAATTTCGTAATTACTAGTTAACCGGCCTTTCTCCTGCATTTTGTGGTTCAACTGTCTGAGAGTTCCTCCTTCACAATAAGTAAAACTCTTTTGCTGCTTAAAAATGATCCAAAGAAAGTCTTTAACAGTCAAAATAGGTGCTTTAATTCAGTGGAAAGCTAAAACACATGAACTTGGTGATGATGAGTCCATTCATAATAGCATCACGATTTGGGGCATTCAGCTGCTCCAAATGATCTGATGACTATAGATAACATGTTGGGTCAACAGTTAACTTTTAGACATAATACCGGACTGTTCACAAGGCCGTGTTCTCATCTTTTGGGTTTATTTTCTTTGCATAGACAAACCTTCCAATTTTCAAAATGAAGGATTCCTGCGTGAGGAGAAGATACAGTGACTTTGAATGGTTAAAGAACGAGCTGGAAAGAGACAGTAAGGCGAGTATTCAGTACTTTTGTGTTTTGAAATAAAGAGGCTGGCTGGAGTACCGTGTAGTTGTAAAAGCAAAAAAAAAAAAGAAGTGTACTTTTATGTTTGATGTCTGATCACATCTCTTGACATTCTAGATGGGATGTCTTTTAGTTTGTTGCAAAGTCAGTGTGTGTTTAAAATGATTATTTTTTGTCATTTACAATGACTCTTATTACAGATTGTAGTACCGCCTTTGCCAGGGAAAGCCCTGAAGAGACAGTTGCCATTCCGTGGAGATGAGGGCCTTTTTGAGGAGTCCTTCATCGAAGAGCGACGATCGGGTCTGGAGCAGTTCATCAACAGGTCAGCCAAAACATGTAGTGTGCTACTCTGGAAAAGAGAAAGCATAAAATGGTGTTTTAAGGTGGTATCTGTCTGTTTCCAAATTGGCTCAACTTTGACTAGCCATTAGCTCATCAATCCTAATGGACATCTGTCTTCCTGAAAGCAGACTATCCAGAAAGCCATCTACATGCATTTTGTTAGTAATTGTTTCTAAAGTTTACACAGAAATGCTAAAACAAAATGTCTGCAAAATTATCTTAAGGGCATCAGACGTGTTATTGGGTTTTGTTTGACGGTCAAAGCAGAATTTCACACATTCACTAGATAAGTCTAAATTTGTTCAGCACTGTTCTAGAATATACCAGACTTGTCTTTCATGATCTTCCGTGAGGAGTTTAAAATAGCTGAGTTTAATCATTTTTCTGCTTTTGTGTGTGTGTGTGTGTGTGTGTGTGTGTTTCTGTAGAATTGCAGGTCATCCTTTGGCCCAGAACGAGCGCTGTCTTCACATGTTTCTGCAAGATGAAACCATTGACCGTAACTACATTCCTGGAAAAGTACGACACTAGGTTTACTGAGGGAGAAGTTGGGGGTGAATCAGTGGGATGGGAGGGGGGTCAGCAGTGTAGAACAGACTGCCTCTTGCCTTTAATTCTCCCTCACAACTTCTCTTTCTGTTTTACTTGCCTGTTTTCCTCATTCTGCATCATTGCAGTCTTTGCATTAGAGTATGTTCATCGTGTAAGGATATGTTAATAATGTCTGACTACTCAGCGATTCATTTCCCCTTTTGTGCATTTGTTTCATACATACCTGCAAACTTGTTGCTTTTTGGCGAAAATCGCCATTTTTGAAGCCAAATATAGCGTTCACGTGAATCGTATAGATCTGAAGAGTTTTTGTTTTGAGGGGAGGGGGGGTCACCTGTCTGGTTTCAGCAGTCACTATATGAGAATCAATCAGGGGAGGAGGGGATTCATCTCGTTCACAAACGATCTTTATTTTAGCGTGTCAGTCACTTGTCGTCATTTGACCAATCACAATCGCGGAAAAAGACGCTTTGGCAGCGCCGCTCTCGCACGGCGCTTACACAGTGAGTAATGACCACCGTTGTTTCACTGTCAACATCTTCGCAGCGACGTTGAGCTTCAAGTTTGTCAAATGAAACAAATTCACCACTAAATAACACGGTTTTCTGTCGAGGACTTTAGCAGATTTACCTCCTTTCAGCCTTTAGAGATTTTTCCCCGAGGCTTGTGTTTTTTTTTATTTATTTATTTATTTTTTAAGTCGAGTTCAGAGTTGAACATAACCACCGCCAGTATTTAACTCCATTAAAACCTATTATTAACATAAATACTTTTTTTCTGGTGAGAAATGGCCACCAGCATGCTACAGCCTGACGCAGTTATTGATCTGGGCACCAGAAGATTTAAGGAAGCTGGAGTACAAACACGAGATGTGATAATTTCATAATACTGTAACATTTCTGCAGCACTAAAGCAGAGTTGTAACATTTTGCCCTTAGCAGTGGTTTATTAAAGTATTCAAGCAAACTGCTGAGATAAAGCTGCATTTCCCTGCAGCTTCAACTCTTTCTAAACATTTAAACAGAACCAACTTATCAGAGAATCAGAATCAAAAGGGTTTTATTGCCATATTTTATTTTATTTATTCTTTATTTAACCAGGAAGGTCCCATTGAGATTAAAAACCTCATTTTCAAGGGAGTCCTGGCCATATGTGCAAGAAATCACAACATTAGGAAATTGCTGCGAGCAGCAATGAACACAGCAATAACTTACGGATGATTACAGTATTCTGAAATATTTTCAGATGTTTTCATGTTTGGTGTTTTGTGAGTTAGTCTTACAATAATTCTTAATTATATGGGGGGGAGGGGGTTGTCACCTTTTTCACACCTTCCGAGTTTGCAGGTATGTTCATAACTGTGCAATAGGAAAAGCATTCGCAGTAATCATCAAACGTTTTGTGAAAATTTGTCCCTTAATTGCAATTTTCAGAAATGAAATAACTGCTGATGTGCAGTCGAGACATTACTAAATAAATTAATTTATGAATTTAATATAATGTGAGTAAAGTAGAATACTATCTAAATATGTGTGTTACTTTAGGGATGCATGCAGACTGTTTATGAGAATTCTGATCCTGTTTTTCTTCTCTTGTTTTTATTTTTTTAGGTATGAATGAAGTAAGTTTGCTTTATTTTATTCTGTTTACAAAAGCTTTCTGACAGATAAAGGTGGTTGCATGGGCACTCTAAAGACCAAGGACGATAGTTTACAGATACTTCAGTAATGCTGACATTCAATTTATCTTGTAAATTTACTTCATATGTTCCCCGTTTGTCACTTAAAACATTGGAGTAATTCTGATTTGTTGCAAAAAGAACATCCAGTAATCTGACCTGCAGAAGGGCTTCTGTCCAGCAGTGTAAGAGACACCACTGAAGTTATGTGAACTATTGTTCTACAGGGAACACGTGTTGCACATCACCTATAACAAAAGCTCTTTTGACACATTGTTTCTTGAACTAATCCCCAAACATTTGTCATTTGTCGCATTAATTCTAGCCTGCACTGCATTCTTGCACGTTCTCTATGTCCTGTCTTTTCTTTTGCATCATTTGATCACCATTATGTTGTTTGGCCTGTTGATCAAAGGCCAGACTCTCTCCTTCATGATTTTCTGGTAGAGATGATTCCATTAATTTACACCAAGTCATCTAAGTATCTAATGGGCCTCTTCCACCCGTACCTACTCAGCACCGCTCAACTTGGTTCAGCCCAATTCCAAGTCGTTTCCACTAGCGATGTGTAAGAGGTAGCCGCTGCTATTTTAGTACCAGCTTCAGTGCGTTTACATGTGCCTCTAAGTCGATCTAAAGTAATAAACTGGGAGCCTTTATCCTAGTTTACATGTGGATTAGAAAACTGAGCCATCAAATGAAGTTTGTTCCACTCCGGAACAGTAGGTGGTGACATGCGCCCTTTTGTGTCTGCATTTTTCCAGTTAGCTTATAGCAACATATATGGTAAACAAACAGGATATGCAAAATGGCAGAAGGAATGGACAACAACAACGCTGCAGCACACCTTATTTGGTACGTACTGTACTGTTTGATGGGTTACGCGTGTTACTTTGTGGCGAAGATATTATCAGAAGGCCGCTTCTGCGGTCTCGTCACTTCCGGAAGTTACTGGTATCAGCTCAACTGAGCCGTTTACATACAGATGCAGTTGGTTTTCTACCGCGTTATCTGGGTACTTCAGCACGATTAGAACCAATTTGCCTTCAGCAAGACTAACGCGTTTACATGCATTAAAAAAAAACATCTTCAGTCTATTTAGGGCAATAGTTCGGTTTTCTGATGTGCATGTAAACGCACTGAGTGACTGGCTAGGGGATGGAGTCATTGGTTGCTCCAGAGTGTTCCGATTTGCGAGTCTCTTTATTCCAGAGTCTGAAAAAAGTCACAGATGGAGCAGAATGTTCAACATCGCTACCATGGGGCACCAATAGCTCAGGGGTTTGGAGTTGTGTTTTTGGGTCGCGTACAAATAGCCTCTCGCTACTTTTCGAACTCTGGGGGTCATCCCACTTTGGCGAGTGCGCCCACTAGAGCTGTTATTATAAAAAACACCCAAACTGCATAGTTGAGTCGAGCGGCACTGAGAGGTGCCAAAAAAGGAACAAATGCCTCCCCTAACTATCACACTACCACCACCGTGTTTGCCTTTTGGTATGATGATCTTTTTTTCTGAAATGCTACATTAGTTTTACACCAGAAAGTCTCACTTTCATCACATCAGCCCACAGAATATTTCCTCTAAATCAAGATGTTTTCATTGGCAAAGGTTAGACAGGCCCCTGTGATCCTTTTGGTCTTGGTGCATTGGGTAATGGATAACGGTGGATTTTGTTGCACGGTTACCCCTGCAGCTCAGGGAAAGGGGTGTTCGGGTCGGCATGCCTTGGGCTGAAAACCTGCATGCAGTCCCATGTAATTCAAAGCTCCTATTAAATCTGCTTCAGTTTCCTGCTGCTTGGCTTTCTTAGAAAGGGTGTTGGTGGAAAATGCATTAAAGCTAAAGAAAATAACTTGAGTTGCTCAGATTTAAGTAAAACCATAGGAGTTAGCATGTTCGGTGTTGTTTCAAGGATAATATTTGTGGTCATTTAAAACGAGTGCAATTCAGACACTGTAAAAGCACTTCTGACTCATAATGTAATGTCTGATCTGTGTAGAAAGGACACGATGCACAGCAGCTTGATTAGATGACAGTTTGATCGTTTTTACGCTCATCCTGTGATCATTTCCATGTTTAGCAGCTGGACCCACTTTATGCTTTATCATACTGTGTTTATTTCTCACATCCTGTCTTTTCTCTCTCCCTGTCCCGTTGCGAAGATAACAGAGACGGCTGCATCTACATTTATTTCTACATCACATAACTACAAGGCTGAGGGGATCGTCCGAGGTGAAAATGATCTGCAGAAGAAAGACGACTATAAAACTGAAATCAAGTGTATAAATAGGTTCATGTTGTCAGTCCCACATACTGTATGTACATTATTTTGTCATCAGTTAAGAAAACAGAATGCTAAATATATATTTTAGTCATTTCATTATGTTTTTTTAAACAACGAATATTATTCCTTCTGTATATTTTTTGATTGATTTGAACAGTTTAGAAAAAGTGTGATTATCTGCTTTCTTTGGTTTGGTTTTGCTAGCAAAATTGTGATTATTTTCATGTTAGCGTCCCAAAGTTAAGCAACATGTAGCACCCTAAAAAAGACAGCAACACGTCATTCCAGTCGGTCTGTTTTCCCTCGACTCTTCGGCTTGTTTTCTCTTAGATGCTGCATCGTTATTTTTGATGTTTTTGGCTGAACCCGGTCACTTCAGCTAGCGGGAATGTTTAAGTTAGACAACCAACCGTATCTCAGCACTGTGACAAAGCAGCTCATTAAATGATCAGTATCTTGTTTAAATGCATATTTAGCATCTGTTTTGTTGGGGATATAACATAAGGCTTAATATGTGCTTCTTTTGCCATTTAATTCTTTACAGATATTGTGAAATGTAATTATACATGCTGTCATTACTGTCCCACTTTGGATGGCAAGGAACCTCCTTGATAATCCAACCCATGAATAAATTTCCTGCTGCCTGCCGTGTGTCGTCGCTTCGGTTTTGGTGAGAAAACGAAATTAAAAAATTACATAACTGTTTTTTGAGTAGGAGATTTGTAACTCAAATGAAAATTTTACTTGTTTTATGGAATTATGAATTTTTCTGTCATTTTCACTACTGATAAAGCAGCTCTTGCTGAACTATTTAGAAGAAGAGGAAACATATTTTTTAAACAGCACCTCAAAATAAAAATCACAAGGCGAACACAAATTTTAAAAAGACAATTAAAAATAAAAATTTAGATTTAAAAAGAAATAGGTAATGCACATGTAATCAGTTATTTCGGCTTCGAACAAATCTTGAATATTAGTAGCAATCATTTAAATTTTTACCGTGGACTGGTGATTGATAAAAACTGTTTAAATAAGCTATTGGTATACATAGGATTGCTTATTTTTCTAAATCGAAAAATTTGGACAAAATCATTAAAAATGGCTGATCATTTTGTTTTTGAACTAAACCATAATATAAATTCAAGATGGCGAATAAGGATGCCATTTCTGCTGTCACTGAAAAAATATACACCACTTCCATATCTGACTGCTCTCTATACTAAATTATTTTAAAATATAAAATATTGTTTGCTTCTCATTCACCGGGGGCAGCTCTGCTATGAGACATTTAGAAAATGTAAAAATCAAAATTTAAAGATTGTTGCAATTAAGCCTGGAGGATAATGACAGCTGGTTATTCTATTTAATTCCACTTTTCAGGAATTCTAATCATTCTGGCTGTTGGCCTTCAGGAAGTGCAGGGATTAACCGTGGGGGGCCTCAGGTGGATTAAACCTGTCCAGGAATAGTGATCTTGTGATGCAGATCACGAACTGAACGTAAATCAAATTAGCTACAGCATGGTTGTATTTAGACACAACTATATGTCCACATAAAACTCATAACCTGAAACATATAAGGACTCATGAAAAGTCCAGTTCAAATATTTAATAAGTGATTCTTTAGTAATTAAAAGGTTGTTAAAACAAAAAAGATTTTTCTTTTAAAGTGCAATTACACTGATGGATACACCAGCCATGTGTGAAGATGGTGACCTATAAAACTAGTTAGCTTTGATGTGCTGGCCTTGTCCCCAGTAATGAAAGTAGGCAGACTGGATGGGAACAGAGGGCCAAAGCAGAGATTAGGTGGTGTTTTGTTTGCCATTTGAACCATGGAGGTCAGTGTGCATCCATGACGCTCGCTGTGTTTGCCGAGACACCCAGTTGGGTTAGCTTGATAAAGTGGAAGTAAATTGAAAGAGCAACCCAAAGCAGCATGACTGAGCATGGACAAAAGGTGGGACGAATGGTAACTATAGTACCAGTGGACATGGAGGGAGGGCTGGAGATAGAGAACATAGAGTTGATATATTGGTTAAGTTCAACACGTGATTAAAATACAATCTGACAGCCAATTAAAAAGCCCACGAAACCAACAGAAACTAAAACATTCACAAAAATTCTGCAGCTTTTAATTATTTTTTCAATGCTTTTAGTACAACTGCTTGGAACAGCCTCAGTTTGGAAAAACAAAGGTTAGCGCTGATTGAATAATTAAGCTAACTGTCATAGTGAGATGAGATTTTTGTCATCCTAAAACAAGTCTAAATTTAAAAAATGCTATAGAAGTTCATGTGAAGGCTTTGTTTTATTTAACACTGTCAGTTTCCTGCTTCATGTATATTCTGGCAGAAATAATCAAATAAATTCTGACTATTGATCTATTGAATCATTTGTGATTTAAGGGTTTAATTAAATACCTCTAGTATAAAGTGTCAATGCTTTTTTGATATCACAGTTATTTAAATAGCAGAGAGACACTTTGGAACTGGTCACAATAGGCGTGTTTCCATTGTTGGAACTTCAGGGTAAATTTACTGGAACTTCCCAGCATGCACGTGTCACCGCTTCACCGGCCGTTTTCAGGAACATTTTGAGTACCTGAACAGGGTAAGCAGTACTTGAAATGGCCCGGCTGAGTAGCTGAGCAGAACTTTTGGTTAACCCACGCTGATTGGTTGTAACTCAGTAGGAAATTACATTAGAAGACGCCATCCAAAACAACCGGCAGTAGGGTTGTAACAATGCTTCAAGAATCGATTTAAAATCAGTGCAAACTAGTTTAAATATCCATCTTGTAGAAAAAAAAAATCGATTCACATCGGTCTGCCAGAGACATAAATGCAGATGACATTCAAAATAAATAAAACCTTTTTTGAGCATAAAAAGATTTGTGATAATTTCCATATCATCTTTAATTACCGCTATTACTTTGTTCAGTGTTAAGTTTTGTTAGTAAGACAATAGAAAGTTACAATTTGAAACAAGGACTAAAGGGCAATTGTAAAAAATTTATTTTTCCATAAAATAACTGAAATTCATTTTGTTGTAAAAAATCAGATTCGTGAACTTAAAATCGGCAATCAAATCGTGGCTTGAGTGAATCGTTACATCCCTAACCAGCAGTAGTAAAATTAGAAGAGTTGCTTGTGGAGCAGAACAGAAGCAAAAGAAAATAAGCACAGATTGCGCTGCTTTAAAACTTTAAAATCACTGTTACTAAACTCCCAACACCAAAAGACGCAGCTGAATTCCCCCACAACAATGTAAATCACAGGGCTTTGTTTTCTCACAGAGCGCCATAAAAAACAGAGATTCTTCTGGTTATTGAATGCCACATTTTACATCACGCAGCTGCTCTCCTCCTCCGAATGGATTAAATTATGCTGTACTTTTACAGAATGAAACGTTTAATGTTAATAATGTTACTGGGAACTCTTTTTTCAGTGATATCACTCACTGACGAAGCAGTCGCGATATGCTGACGTCTGTGCAAAGTCCTGAAAGGGCTGAATTTGAATGGAGACACAACAGCTGAGAGGACCTAGACATTTTATCTCCCAGTTAATTTCCCCGTCCCAGAATTTACCTCCAACAATGGAAACACGCCTCATATATCTAGCTGTTAGCCTATCAATTTGGTCTGAAAAAAATCAGATTTTCCAAACAGGTCATTCAAGAGATCTGCAGCAGATAAGAAATTAATTGATAATAAACTTTAGAAATCAGCTTTTACAGATCTGAACTATCCCTTTGGATAAGCCAAGGAACATGAGAAAGCTTCACATAGGCGTTAGTTAGTTAGTTAGTTAGTTAGTTAGTTAGTTAGTTAGTTAGTTAGTTAGTTAGTTAGTTAGTTAGTTAGTTAGAAAAATTGATTGAAATTTGCAACACAAATTTTCATTTTTAACTTAATTTGATGCAAGTTCCTGAGTATCTCAGCTAAATTTTGAGCATTTTTGTTTAAGTGATTTTGTTCTTTTAAGTTAAATTTAGACCCAATTGTGCAAATACTTCATTTTGTAATTTCTGTTGTAATTGTTTAGTATACGGCACATTATTGGCTGAAAATAAAAATTGAAATGAAATGAATGAATGCATGTTTGCAGGATGTGATGAAAGCAGCACCAAATGTGTAAAACACAATAGAAAGAGGTTCAGGTCCAGACACTGAACAGCTTCCTTGACCAGAAGCACATGAAAGACCAGCATTTATAGGAAACACATATAATAATTTGGAATTGGTTCAAGTTTCTCAAATGTTACAGAGTGAGCTCAATGAATCTCCTTGATGTGACTGAAGTTGCACTTGAAATAAACACAAGCCTTCCATAATAATATTGTCTTGGTGTAAAAGATCAAAGAGCAAAAAACGAGCTAAATTTGGATGTAGGTCATCTTGGTTTCTTGTCATGAATGAATGAAAAGGAATGCGTATCACTTCTTTCATGCAAGAGTTTTCATTTTATGCAGACAAATGAATTTAAATCAATTATGGTCAAAATTTAGATGCAACATTTTACACAATACCATGCAATACCAGTAAGTCATGTGATCTGTTAAAACTCCTCTGTGTAGTTGATTCATTCATTTAAATATCAGTTTGCCTGGTAAATATCCATTTTAAATATCTTTTATTTAGAGACAGTGTCCTGGAGTACCGTGAAAGAGGAGGTGAGATTGTGCTTGATTAAATCCCATCATCTCCTGCCACCACTGACCCATCAGAGGGCTCAGGTCACTGAGTGCACGAACTCATGAAGGTGAGTCAATATTCCGCTGCTCTTTGAATCTGTGGAGCAACGCAGCGTGAGAGTGGGGTTGAAAAAGAGGCGGGCGCAGGATTACCATATATGGGTGTTGCTACTACAGGAAGCCACGTGCTCACGTTGGCACGTACAACACATTCTCTTTGATTTGTCATACGTGCTTTATAAAACGGATATAGTAGTTACAAAATTTTGTTCCAGAATATCCCATGTTTGTCATTGTTGTGCTGCCGGTCGATAGGAAGCATAAACGTATGTTGTTCTTCATTCATAAGTTAAAGGCTCCGCCCACCATTGCGTCAGTTTGTTTGTACACATCCGCCCTAACAAAAGCGGACACAGGCACAAGCAGGCGGGATATTTCATCAGCAACCTCAGTCATCGCTGCTTGCCTTCCGTCTTTGTCTTTCCACTGTTACATATAAGAAGAACAATACAGGTAAAAGTCTCCCAATTTTATTATAACATGTTTATACCTGTATTTAAATATATGTCGTGTTAAACTGACTTTTCCCCAACGCGTAACGGTTACTTACCGGGAATTAGACTGATGCAATCCTCCGCGTGCGTTGAACTGGCGGACTGTTCGAAAAGAACACAGCGTTCCTCACAATCATTCAGTTAATATTTGTGGCTTAAAACATGTATGTTATACACAAAGCGTGATAGTCACGTGGAGTTTATTCTCGGTAGTTAATGTTTCGTAAATTGGCTTAATTAAATTGACATGTGAGCGGGGAACCAGCTGATGTAGTTAGTCTAGCGCGTAATGGAAAACCCAGAACAAGAGCAGAAACTGGTAACCCAGTAAGGAGTGACCACTGTGGAAAACCTGCTTAAATTGTCTCTCACTTGTAATCGCATCGCTACACCCTTAATTGTTTTAACAGCTGAGGGTTTCATTCATTGTTTTGGTTTTAGCCGGCTAGCACGCCGTGCTACTACCAAGGCGTGGGGAGAACGAAATGATGCTTTCAAAGACCCCCTCATCGGCTTCGGAAATTTCACAAAACGCTATTAAGTTGATATAAATTGACATTAACCCCACCGAAAATAAAGTGCATTAATTCTCAAGTGATGTATGTGTTTAGATCTATTGAACCGGGTGCATGTAAGAGATTCACGTTGGTTTCACGTTGATTTTCGAACAGCAAAAGCTGCTGATTTACGTTTATTTATAACATTTGAAAGGATCATAAAGTATCCTAATCAAGTTTAGGGGGAAATAGCCATTCTGGCTTTATATTTTGCTTTGATCGCCCGTTTTGAGTGTAAAAACCTAGTAATTACAGCATCCACTACACAGAAAGGCAACACTCGTGAGCCGAGCACGGCTGAGCCACGTAGGTAGCTGCTGTTTCTCTGGCTAATATGAAAATGTCGCTCAAAACGATGGCGGAAACGCGCTCGGTGTGGTTGACACTGCTTTGTAAGTACAGATATTTTAATTCTAAACGATTTGAATCACCTTGAAGTCAAATAGTCACGACTCTCATCAAGGAGAGGCATCTTTCCGGGTTATTTGTGTCCAAGCTTCCTGTCTGTCGGGGTGTTACCGTATCTGTGTTGCATCAGCCCGCTCAAGTCCTCTACATATGTGTGCAATTTGACGAAAAAATGTTCATTTTATTGTATTTATTTACACATATAAATTGAAGGTCAAGTGGTTTTGATGAAGAGCAGTAAACGAGTACTTGAAGTACACACATGCCACGTTATTCAACATGGAAGTTAGAGACACAAGGAAATGGCACGTTTCCCTCTCCTGTGTTTACACTTTATTAATTGATCTTTATGTAGTGAATGTGCGGATTACCTCTTGCATAAAATATAAAAAAGCCTTTCTGGATGTAAATCAATCTTAATGGTTATTATTGTGCTTTTATTTTGAAAATGTAATGATAAAACTGTTAATATCGTTACATTATAGTCTCTGGAATCAGGTTAGTTGTTCAAATATATTGCAAACTTACTACACGGCTGTTAGTAGGAGTGTAATATTCCATGTTATGTTTTTAAATCAATATTTAAAAGCAGCATGTTGATTTTTTTTTATTGAGAATTTACATGCAAACATTTAATGTATTTCTTCTGTGTGGTGCAATTCAAACTCCAACTGCTAGGTGGCAGCATTCTGACCTGGCGATAACATTGGATGTGTCTTGGAAGTGTCTGGCATAAGTTTTTAAATTTAATTCAGTCTTATAAATTGCAAATATTGTCTGGCTTTTAGTATCACAACATATTGTATCATTTCCCCTGTATTGTGAAATATATCGTATTGCCAGATTTTTCTAGATCCATCTTTCTATTGTGCGTTGCAGCTTAGTGTCCACGCCTCAGCCTTCAAGATGTGGCTACTGCGTGCCAAACAGGCCGGTTATCCTCTTTAATACTACGTGGGCTTATGCTGTTGTTCTTGGGTCAGGTAGTGTAAGTACTGCTGGAGTTGGTCATGGGAAAGTGAACAGGTTCTTCCTTTGTCACATTCCATTTCACAGGGAGAGCAGTTTTTTGGCAGGAATCGTGGTTTCCTACCAGGTGTCTTGAAAGGTTGGTCAGTTCAGTCTCAGCAGTCAATCTTTCCACAGATACATGAACAAAAGCTGCTATGTGGCTTTGTAGAATTAAAGGCTTATATTCCTGACGCTATGTATGATTCCAGGCTCTTTGGAAACCACGTTGTGAGGAAATTATAGTTTACCTTCCTACGTTTTTCTATCATTTCTGGTAAGTTTTAGGTGTTGGTTAGGTCTTAAATTGGCCGTTGTTGTAAGTTTGTCTGGTTGCACAAAACCTATGATGCATAAGAAGAAGTATCCATGATAGGAATTTAAAAGAGACGAATGACCTTGTTTTTTTTTCACTATTTTGGATGTACAATTAGACATTGTTTTACCATATTAATAACAAAGTCCTGTTTATCAGTGATCCAGTTCCACAAAGCAGCGTTGTTGTCAACAGTTACAGTCAAAACAAACCCATGTGCTGTTGGGGATAAAACAAGGAGCAGCAGCAAACTGTAATGAGGTTAGCAGGTTTGTTACTTCTCAAAGTAATCCTCTTACAGTACATGGCAGTTGCAGCCAAGCTAAGTCAAGTAACAGGACCATTATCCCTGAAGCCTGTTATAACCGGAGTGCTGCTGGGTACAGTCCTCTAGCATATAAAGAACCTCTCAGTTTATTAGGGTACGGAGTAGAACATGTTCCCCGGAAATTCTAGGACAGTGTGTGTGTGTGTGTGTGCGAGAGCACCCTGGCCTAAACCGACCTAACTATACAAATGAGCACCCTCGTGAAAACCACAAGGAAAAGATTAGCGACGTGCGGACGTGACTGGTGCCTCGGCCGTGGCTTGTTCTAATGAGACCATCGTCGACATTTTTCTGTGACATAAACCAAGGATGTTCAGTTCTCCTTGTCCTACATCGGCTTAGTTGCCCTCAAGCACCTTTTTGTCCTCAGCGAAGAGCGGGGTGAACCTCCTGAGGAGGTCACAGCCAGCTGGGTACTGTAATAAATGTTTATTAACACAACAGACACCCTTAGATCTCAGTTCCCGGTGTGTGAGTGAAAACGCTGCTGGAATGTCACACTTAGAGGGGAGCGGGGGTTTCCACCATGTACCTGTTTCCCATCGGGCTTCAGAAGATCGGCTGTTTATTGTGGATGTTGTCAGGTACACTGTACTTTTGCAGTTTCATTGTTTAGCTCTGTTTGTCTTCATTTGAGCGAACGTGTAAGCGTACGAGGCAGGATGTTCTCTTTTGAAACGTTGGGACAAGCCGAGCTTTGATTATTGAGGTTGTGTTGTTTTAGGGGTATTAATAGAGTTTGGTCTTTGTACTGAAACATGCAACATCGTGAGAGCTAGCGTCCGGTGCACTAAAGGAGGACAAGTCTACACTAATCCACAACTGTTGCACTTTTTATTGTCTTTTATTTTGTTGAATCAGTGAAACGTTTGGACCGTTGGTTTTTTTTGTTAAATCGGAAACATTTGCAGAAGTTTGTTCTAGAATATCCTCGTGTTCTCTCGTCCGAGCGGACGACCTGACTCAGGTGTCCACACTGTGTCTCAGACACAGACGGCCCTGTTTGTGCTGCTGGTTTAAGGTTTCACCTCCTCCTCACAGCCGCCAAGTCACCGATGTGATGGAATCAAGTATCTTTGCCTCAATGGCCTCAAACATGGTGCAGCGTTACTTTTAGCATCACCCAGACCCTCAAACATCGTCTCGAAGCTTACCTCGTTTAATTTTCATGATTTATTTTCCTGTGAATAAAGCATGAAACTAGTATTTAACTAAATTCTTACATTTCTTCTTTTTAAACCTCCTGGTTGTTAATCTTGTAGCAAAAAATTAGCATCATTGCATAAACTTGCAAGTCAACAAACATCCTATTGTCCTTTGTAAATAGTTTATTGGCTAGTGTAGCATTTGCTGATATCTTGCAGAGCCTTTAGACTTTTTGGTGAAAGTAGCAGCGAGAGTTTCAGCTCCTGTGATCCGAGTGATTTAGCGGACAGAACATGTAACAACATTAGGATAACACGCCGCGCTGGACCGCTCTGACTCAGACAAATGTTGGATTTCTGCTTCTTGGTGTTCACACTCACACACACACACACACACTTCATAATGTTCCAAGCGCTTCTCTCAGTGTTTTCTCTATGTGAAAATACAAAAGTTACAAAGTTTTAACCGTGTGTTAATCCGGGGACTTTGCTTCAACTTTTGATCGGAATTTGATAATTGGAAGAAAAAAAACATTTTCCTTTAGCATCTTCTCCAAACTGGAATCTGGCAGAACCTGTTGCATCAGAGTGCTGTAAATGACACTCAGGAGTAGACGTCTTTTCCTGGTGGGTGTGTTGTTTTAGCATTATGTAAACTTGTTCTCTTACCTCACGCGCCTCAAACATGACGCACACACGTAGTGAAAACTTCACCTCTTGAGGCCCTTTTAATATAGATGTGTGTGTGTGTGTGTGTGTGTGTGTGTGTACAGCCTGTATCTGCTCCGTCCAGATGGGCTCTCCTGAGGGTCCTTGACCTGTACGGACCTCTTCACGTGTTTGTAGAATCGGTGTAATCATTATCGTTTCTGCCCTCCTGAACGTAACAAACGAGTGTTTTTGTCCTTGAGGCTGTTTTTTTGTTATTATTCTCTTATTAAATGATGATGTGTGTTATTTTCTAACATAATAGAAGAATAGTTTTCCAGTCCTAAAATATAAAATCACTTTCCACTTTTCTTATATTTTCACAACTGAAGCAGGACGTTTTTCAGCCCTTTCCCAGAGCAGAAGGTTAATCTTATCGCCCTGCTAGCTCATGCTGTCCTCCTGCGTCTTGTTGAGATTAGCTCCATCGTCTCCTCGCAGCCTCTGGATTTCCCAGGAATCTTCTCATGTCCTCCAATAACACGGCGCCAGCGTTAGACGGGAGTTTTCTCACAGCGAGGGAGTGGTGAGGAATTAGGCTAGGTGTTTCTTTTGTTTTCCTAAGGGCGTGTCGAGCTGCAGGTTTATTTGTTAAAGCAAAATTAAAGGCACGGGGTCTCTCTGCCCCACCGGGTCTTGTGATTGGAAGAAGGTGGTAAGAATTCCTGGAAGTTGCACAACTTGTAATAATATAAGTTTCATTCTTTTGAAAGAATCAAACATCAGGTATTTTTCCAGCACCTTTGGATTTGCTCAAACCCACGAGCTCTCTCTCTCTTTTTATATAAACAGGAAAAATGTCACAATCTCACCGTTTAATTCCGAACCCAGAGCTGTAAGCTCTGGCGTTTAGTGAATAGCTCCCTGTTTTGAGCTCTTGTTTTCTTGTGTTTCTTCACAGGTCCTAATCTGCTGCTGTGAACACACACCTGCCACTTCCTGCTCTGTGTACCCAAGCCTCTCTTACCTAAGTGAACACACACGTCAGTGGACCAATAAGAGTCAAGCGCTCTACTTGTCCACCGTGCTCCAGCAGTCCTGATCTAAACGCTGTCACAGGTGTTTAAACTGTCAGTCACACACACACACTCTAGAAGTATTTAAAACTCTTAGCCTGGTTCAGCGCCCACACACACACTCACAGCAATCATGACCAGCAAGCTGTCCAACTTTGGCAAGATCCTGCTGCGTCGCCGCACGCTTCACTGCTCTGGCGAGGAGACCCAGTTTGCCCGCTGCTTGTCCACCCTGGACCTCATTGCTTTGGGAGTCGGCTCCACGTTGGGCGCCGGCGTCTACGTCCTCGCCGGCGAGGTCGCCCGAGACAAGGCGGGGCCGGCGATCGTCCTCTGCTTCCTCATCGCAGCTCTGTCCTCCATGCTGGCCGGTCTGTGCTACGCCGAGTTTGGCGCCCGCGTCCCCAAGACGGGATCGGCATACCTTTACAGCTACGTGACGGTAGGAGAGATCTGGGCCTTCATCACTGGATGGAACCTCATCCTCTCATATGTCATAGGTGAGCTTCAGTAGGATCCTCAGAGTAATGACATCAGTTCCTGTAAAGAAGAGCACCTTAATGAGTTGTGTTCCCTTTTAGGTACAGCCAGTGTGGCCAGAGCCTGGAGCTCCACCTTTGACAACCTCGTGGAACAAAAGATATCTGGGTTCTTCAAAGCCTCCATGGCGATGAAAGTGCCAGGCAAGGTTCTGGCCGAGTACCCTGACCTGTTCGCCTTGATCCTGGTGCTGCTGCTCAGCGGTCAGTTGGCTGGTTTTACATTTATCCCCATTTTTTTTTTTTTTATTATTTTTCTGAAAGGCTTGAAGTTCTGATTTTAACACCCCCGTTTGCTCAAACTGCTACATGGATCTTTAACTCAGAACAGTCTTCACACTCATCTCACAGCTAATGTGACATTTCAGCAGCGGTGTTAGAAAGAAGTGCTTTTGCCGTCGCTGAGCGATGGTTTGTTGGACGTGTTAAAGCGGGAACATGTCCGCCCCCACAGCGGACGGAGCGGCGAGCTGTTGATGCTGAATATGAATTCCTTCTCACTTCCTTCTCGTTCTGCTCTCAGGACTTCTGGCCTTTGGCGTGAGCGAGTCTGCGCTGGTGAACAAAATCTTCACCGGCATCAATCTGGTGGTTCTGGGGTTCGTCATCATATCCGGCTTCGTTAAGGGGGACACGGCCAACTGGAACCTCACAAAAGACGACTACCTCGACTATGTGAACAAAACCAATCACACTGCGAAGTGAGTGAATTTACAATCTGATCAGAATAAAAACACATTACCTGATCAGTTATTTTAAATGTTACTTTTTGTCATTGTTACATTTAATGTGGAATTATTCCTGTTTATGAGACTCATCT
This sequence comes from Aphyosemion australe, assembly GCA_006937985.1. Lineage (NCBI taxonomy): Eukaryota > Metazoa > Chordata > Actinopteri > Cyprinodontiformes > Nothobranchiidae > Aphyosemion > Aphyosemion australe. The sequence goes on along the minus strand of SSNS01000014.1, from coordinate 3,011,196 downwards.
TTTTTCTGCCCATCAGCATACAAGATGAATTTGGCGAAGGTCATTTCACTCCGTTTGGCTTCGCTGGAGTCTTGAGCGGCGCAGCCACCTGCTTCTATGCCTTTGTGGGCTTCGACTGCATCGCAACGACCAGTGAGTGACTCTGAGTTACAGATATTTTTATCTCTAGGTGTCGTTCATGAGGAGCAGAATATAAAACCTCCTTATTTTGTCGTCATCAGGCGAAGAGGCAAAGAACCCCATGAGATCCATCCCCATCGGCATCGTGGCCTCGCTGCTCATCTGTTTCTTCGCCTACTTTGGCGTTTCCGCCGCCCTGACGATGATGATGCCGTACTATGCGCTGAACTCGGAGAGTCCTCTGCCTGAGGCCTTCAGCTACGTTGGCTGGGCTCCTGCTAGGTACATCGTGGCTGTGGGTTCTCTCTGCGCTCTGTCCACCAGGTGAGGACGCTCAGATAATAAAATCACCACTGCCACGATCCTGTTTGCCAGTAAAATGCTAACAGCTGATCTTCTCTCAGCCTCCTGGGCTCCATGTTCCCCATGCCCCGTGTAATTTACGCCATGGCCGAAGACGGACTGCTGTTTCGCTCGCTGTCCAGGATGAACCCCCGCACAAAGACTCCCATCCTGGCTACCATCGTTTCTGGCATCGTTGCAGGTAAAGCAGCCTTGTCTGTTGTTGGTTCTTGTATCTTTCTGTGAGGCAGCGGTCTGTCAGTCTGGGATCAATAACGTTTCCTGAAACGGAACAGCAGCTCCAACGTTTTCCTTTTTCCTCACAGCTCTGATGGCGTTCCTGTTCGACCTGGGAGCCCTGGTTGACCTCATGTCCATCGGAACTCTGCTGGCCTACTCGTTGGTGGCCATCTGTGTCCTAATTCTTCGGTAAGCACTTTTTATTTTCTATTAGCTCATTGTGAGCAGCGGGTGTTCTAATGCTTCCTGCTCGTTCCCCTAAAGCTCCTTTAAAAGCATTCTTGTAGCATAATCTGTGTTGAGCCGTTGTTCAAAGGTCACAGAGGTTTTACACTTTCATTCTACCACACATTTGATCTAAAATCTCCTGTTTCTTAAAGTAAAGGTAACATCTTTGCCTTCCGTAGGTATCAGCCAGGTAATCTGAACTCGCCCAGTCAGATGGAGAAGCTGGTGGAGCTGGTGGAAGGGGAGAAGGTGGCTGTAAGTGGAGGGGACAGCGGTGACGAGTACGGTATGGAGACAGAGAATCGTCCCCTTAAAGAGACCTTCACCGTCAAGCTGCTCTTCTGTCCAAGTGGAAAAGTCCCAACGCAGACCTCTGGGACCATCGTCTACGCCACCACTGCTGTCATATGTAAGTCTAGATTCAGCGTAGAGCAGCAGCATCCAGATGTTGACATCTTCCTCACACCGGTGTCTCCTCTTGTGTGTCTGCAGCTGTTTTCATCACAGTGCTCTGCATCATCCTGGCCAACTGTCTGGATGAGCTGCTCAAGGCTCATCCAGGTGTCGTGGTCCCTTGTGTCATCTTGGCTCTGCTCTGTGTCGTCTGTATCGTCATCATCTGGAGGCAGCCGGAGAGCAAAGAGGCTCTCACCTTCAAGGTAGGAGGATTTGTTTATGTCGTTTTTTTTAAAGCAACACTAAAAATGTTTCCTGCTTCTCCCTCCTACTGGTTGAAAGCAGAATTACAACAGTTGCAAACGATCCTGCCACATCCTGCTGTAGCTAGCACTAGCAACAAGCTAACGTGAGCGAACTGATACTAAATAAACCACGAAGTAAAAAGATCCACACTGCTGAACAAAAAACTAATATTACTTACAAGTCCAGTAGCAACAAAGCCAGGTCACCATCAGTTCATGATTTTGTAGCCTCCTTTAGCTCACTCAAGCTAGTGTAGGCTCCACCGATGTTCACTCTGGTTTTAGCTCTTTGCTTCACCTCCAAAGACACTACTCTCTTACTTTTACTTCCAGGCTCTGACATGATGCCAACAAAACAAGCAAAATTCTTCTTGTTGTGCTTTTTATTGATGGTTGGTAGCTAACTGCTAGCCTTTATATTAGCTACCACCACTGTAAGGGGGTAAGAGACCTCTCACTAGTGTTCCTACCTGAACCACAAAACTGTTAAGTGCAGTTTCTGGTCAGCAGAGAGCTACAGAGTGCTGTCCAGTGTGAAGATGCTCAAGTTTCTGCTTCAAAAATCACTAAAAGCAGTTTGAAAGCAATGGCTTAAAGTGTTAAAAACTCGTTGGTGTTTCTTTAAATTGTGCTCTCTGTTGTCTCCAGGTCCCTCTGCTGCCCTGGCTGCCCCTGTTCAGTGTTTTTGTCAACATCTACCTCATGATGCAGCTGGATTTGGGTACATGGTGCCGCTTCGCTGTCTGGATGCTGATTGGTGCGTTTGAATCTCACAGATCCTTTTTCTGTCGCTCCACACAAGGGTTGGCTGTTTTCATAACTTCCCTTCTGCTTCCTTTCTCTCCTCCTCAGGTTTCGCCATCTACTTCTTCTATGGGATCCAGAACAGCAGTGAATCCACCAACAGGTCGTCCCCACGTAAATACGAACCCGCGCTTCAGAACAAGAGCCCCATTTACAAGGGCGCCCCTGACGAGAGTGACGTAGAGGGGGGCAGCAGCCCCTGATGTGGAGCGGCACAGACCTGAGGGGGGGCGACGTAGAGCATCTACTCTCCGATCATCTGGAGTGTGGGTGGATTGGAACGCTGCTCTGGGTTTAACAGGAGGGGAGGCAGGAAAACGCCATACACACACATCTTACCTCTGACTCGGAGGCTGATTAACTTGACTACTAGACGCCATTTTCTGGACCATCTGTCTGGTTTGATTAGACCTTTGCCCACAGCAGACATAACACAACGGAACTCTGTTACGTTTTTACCGTTTTGTGTTTTAAGAACCACAGTATGAACTCACTCGCACCCCCGAGTGAAGCTTCAGAGCCCAGCAGCGCCACCGCTGAACACCCATCACCTCTTCTTCACGTGTGTCTGGTTTACGGCTTTAGCGCAACGGCTTGTTGTTGAGTTTACGTAAGGTCGGGTCCATGTTTATGTTCAATATCTAACGCTGAGTTTGCAACACTGTCGCCCCACAAACCCTCAGACGACAGAATGTTTATGTTTGTCAGGGTTTTTATTCATTTTGTGGCCTTTGATTTCAACTTTTCAGACTTAAATGTTTCAGGAAACACAAATTAGAGCTTTGTTCCCAACCGTAAATAGTCTAATTTTTCCAGATGTTTTTTTAACATATCTGTTTAATAGTCCTTCCTGGACTTGTTCTTAGATGAAGGAGCTTTTCTGTTGAGGGGAATTAAGACCTATGTTGGTTTTATTTCCCACTAAAACTTAGTTTTACAGCCAGTTTCGTTTTACTTGTGAAAATGTTTTCATCAAAGGTTCAGTTGAAACTTTTCTCTTGGCAGCTTTGTCTGTTAAGTTCTTTACACTTTTTATTTTTACTCTTTATTTACTTCTGTCAAATAGAAATGTTAATATTTATGTTTATAGTTGTTTTTTTTTGTTATGGCTTTAAATATGTTTTTCCGCCATTACATATTCATGTGCTTTTTAGACGTTCCTGTACAGTTTTTAGACTGCTGATCTTTTTTATTATTATTATTTTTCAATCGTCACATGAAATATTTTTGTTCCCTCGCAACCAAACTGAACTATTTTGCAAACTGCTTTCCAAAAGAAAGATTGACCACTAAAAGTTGGTCTTTTAAATTATTTAAACCCTTTTTACCCATAATCCTTTGGAGTCAGATAAGCATTGTTTGTTGTTCTAGTGAAGTGCTTTACTGTAGAGTGTACAGTATGAATCTTTGTATAGATGCTGTAAAATATGCATATATCCTTTTTATGTGGGGGGTGAATGTGACCTTAAATGTAATTAGAGACCGTTTTTGTAAATGAACTAGGAAGGAATCGATGCTGCTAAAACCCAAATAAGATTTGCTCCTGTGGAAGCTGAAGTCCTCCAAAGTGTTTCTGGACTCAGGAGCAGGTTTTCGTTCCTCCTGGTGATTAAATCCAAACTGAGGATTCGTCACAGGTCGGATGTGAAATCTGCTGAAAACGAAGCTCTCCACAGAAACCTGCCACTAAATTATCACTGAGAAGCTGGTGTGAAGAGTCTGACTCACGGAGCTCATCACACCCCGCCCTTGTGCCTTTTTGAAAAACGAGTCCAATCATCTCCCCGTCTGGTGCTGCTTCATCAACAGCAGCACCTGGTTTCTGTTTTGTATCCTGTACATACTACTGTCGTGTAAAAAATCAACTGTATTTTAATTTTCCTTTTTTTAAATAAAAGTAATTCATATTGTCGGTTTGTAGTTCCTGTTTGACCTTTGCTTTGCACAAGAAGTTCCTGTTCGTCCGTGACTCATGAGTTAGTCACCTAACCGAGGGCACAGCCAACATTTGGCTTGATTTCACTGTAAAACCAGACGAGGCAGGCCTGAACAAACCCTTACTCAGGTAAACTTGAGCTTTATGTTGCAGAGATGAAAACTAATACTTTTCCATTCTTTAGATTTGATTCAGTTATTCTTAAATCTGAATTTCTGCTGCAAATATTTTAACTGATTTACGCAACAGAAATAATTGAGATGCTTTGAATTCTTTAAAAGTATCAGTTTGACCTGACTGGCAGGTAAGGTGAGGTTGCACCTCCACCCAGCAGCCAATAAGATGTCAGGTAAACTCAGGTGTGTTTGCTTCTATAGCACAAGCATCTTCAACTTTTACAATCCCCCTCAGTCCACTGGGATGAAGCTTGTTTGGAGTCTAAACTGTTGCAGGACCTTTTGTGAGAGAAAAAAGGGAATTTAGCATTTTTGAGAAATATCTACAGCAAGAGGAGGAACGTTATTTTTTAACTCAGATTTCAGAAATTAAAATCAGGATTCTGACTTTTTTTTGTTTAAAGTCAGAAATATTTCCTCCATAAAAATCTATCTTGAGATTTGTTGTCCTTTTTGAATAAAACACATTTTTTTCTATTAGGTTTAAAAATCAAAAGAAAAAAACTAAATCTTTGCAAGAATTTAATAGGAATAGGGTGAATTTTATCTATATTTTCTAAGGAATGTTGATTTTGCAGAAAATTATGTAAAAAAAACTAAATTGATATAAAATTGTTACTGGTACCCTTAATAATATTCTGCTTGGGAAATTTATTATTACATGAAAAATGGGGAAATATGCTTAAACCTATATTTCTTTTTATTATTAAACTTGTGTTTAACATGAGTTCTGGTCAAAGTTATTCAGAGCCATTGTAGAAGGTCCATAGAGGCAGTTTTAGCTCCAGAGCCACAGGTTGCAGACCCATGCCCTGGCTCAACTGTCTTCAACCAATAATTAATTAAAAATATCTGTGGCTATTAAACATGTTTTTATTTTTTGCTTCAAAAGTTTCTGCATATTTGTCTTTTTGTGATCGTGTTTTTAAATTTATGTATGAACAAAATATGATTTTTTAGCTAAATGTTTATTTTTTATCATGCTTAAATTTGTAGTGGATCAAATAATTCAAACTCCAATTTTTTTAAATTAAGTTATTTCTTATTTTGTTTTTTCTTTCTTATCTTCTCTTTGCAGCCCCATGATGCCCTCTAGTGGCCACACACAGCATCATTTAAACACTTCCTGTTCTTCTTCCCCTCCTAAAGATAAATCTTTGATCATGTTTCCAGTCATTTATTATTGATGACACTTGTGCTGTCATAAATTGAGTCACAAAAAACATCAATCAGGAGACTTTGTCAAGGTTTGCCTCCAAATAAATTATTTACAAATTGTGTCACATAATATTTCATCCAAAAGGCACTCTTCCTCCACCCAGGTGGACTCATCCAGTAGTTTGGTACTGATGTAATAACGCTGTTTGAATAGTTCACCAGCTAATCAACCTATAATCTGATTTGTAGATTCAATTTTAGGCATTACTTCCCAAATGGAGCCCCAAAGTCTTTTTAGATTCAAGATTCAAGATTAAGATTCAAGATTAAGATTCAAGATTAAGATTCAAGATTAAGATTCATGATTCAAAGTCAAGATTCAAGAACAAGATTCAAGACCAAGATTCAAGATTAAGATTCAAGATTCAAAGTCAAGATTCAAGTTTAGATGGTTTTAGTACATCTTTTAAGCTAAACTTTAGTTTAATGAACATCTAAAATAATTTTCATGATTTCACAACTCATGTAAAACACTTTGGGGGGTTTATAAGACTGGTTTTAAATGCCTATTTCACTGCTTTCATCACCAAAGCCTCATTAAAGTTATTATTTTTTACCCATACAGGTAAAAATTGTTGCTGAGATTAAGTCACACTTCTACTCAGCTCAGTGCTTTACGCTCATCATCATGTGGCTCCTGACTACCTGGGCTGAGTCCACTCAAGGCTGCAGTAATACATGAATCAGTCTGGTTCTGATTAAATTCACATGAAACATGAGCAGAAAACACTCCTGGTTACAACCGATCAGCCACTGGAGCGTCAGGAAAGGCCAACGGCGGCGTAAAGCTAAAGTGTTGCTGCTGAAACACACATGCAGACAAAGGGGTGAAAGGTCGAACTTGTGCTTCTACGCTCATCGTGAGTTTGACCCAAACAGGCACCTGTATGTGGAGTTTTACAGGTGGAAGAAAACTGGGCAGGAGAAGAGATGAAGAGTCCCAAGAGCTGGTCTGAAGTCAGCCGCAGGAACAGGAAACCAGGTGATCCGTAAATCAGCAGAAGCACTGCCGGCCGCCCTCGGTCACCTCCTCAGAGGAGTGGACCGTGTTGGGGACAAATCCGCTTTTGACGCCTTCCCAGCCGTCCTGGATCTTGATGTCCCCATTCCTCACCAGCTCAAAGATTTCCCTCGTCAGGTCCACAAAGGCCTGGAGACAAAAAATGCACTAATCAGAACCAGTTCTGAACAAAGTTAGACAAGCTGTGTGGAAACAGGGACGTTTGGTCCAAACCTTCTCCACGTTGATGGCGTCTCGTGCTGATGTCTCCACGTAGCGCATCCCATAAGCCCCCGCCAGCTTCTCTGCCTCGTGCTGGGTCACCTGCCGCTGGGCCTCCAGGTCACATTTGTGGCCCACGAGCAGGAAGACGATGCTATGCGGCTGGACGTGGCTCCGCGCCTCTTCCAGCCAGCTGTGGACGTTTTGGAAGGAGCGGTGGTTTGTGATGTCAAAGAGCAGCAGGCCTCCCACCGAGTTACGGTAGTAAGCTCTGGTGATAGACCTGGATGGACAGACGCAGGGGAGACACGTGAATGACAAGCATGTCAGAATATGTCACATTAAACGGGACGGAGGACCAAACGTGTTGATTTTAGCATCAAAAATGATCAGGGGGGTGGTGAGAGCTTGTTTAGGTGATGGTGCAGACACCACCGTCCTGACCTGAACCTCTCCTGTCCTGCAGTGTCCCAGATCTGAAGTTTGATCCGTTTCCCCGGCTCAATCTCCACCAGCCGAGAGAAGAAGTCCACCCCGACAGTCGGGTCTGACACCTGGGAGAATCGGCCTTCGGTGAACTTCCGGATCAGACACGACTTTCCCACCGTGGAGTCTCCGATGACAATCAGACGAAACTGGTACAGCCATATCGTCTCCATGTCTCACCACAACACAGACTGTCAGACAGACAGAGAGAGAGAGACAGTCACATCTTCTCCAACAGTGATGTAGTCAGCTCCCATGTGGGTCGTCTCGTAAAAACGAGCCAAAATACTCTTAAGGAAGCAACAGAAGCTAAAAATAACACGTTTGATGTAACTCAGCTTTGATTTTAATGCCCTGCAAACATATTAGCAGTTAACTAAAGCTGCATAATTAAATAAATCCTATAAACGAAGGCCTACCTGCTCAGCAGCTACAGATAACAAACCCCATGTTGTGTCTCCAGAAAATGACCCTGGTTGGCTGTGGTGGGATTGCTGCAGCTGATAGAAACAACCCTCTGAGGTGCAGCACATGAGCTCATCCAGCATCACCATCCGATCTGATTTAAAGGAGAAAATCCAGCAGCTGGGTGTGCAGAGCGAGAAACGACACAATCTGCCAGACTGCTGTTATTTCTGTAGCAGCAGCATCCCTCACACGTCGTCTCCTCGCTCTCATCAGCACCACAGCCGTAACTACGCACATAGCTGCGCATTTCAAAACTGTCTGGATGATACGTTCAGGTACCGTAGGGAAATAATAGACTAGATGAATGTGCAAAATGATTGATTCAGCCTTCTCAAGATGCAATTATCTGATTTTCATCATGTTTTAAAATAGTTTATATTTGTTGCATTGTGATTTTTTTTTTATTCACATGCCATTGATGCTGTTTTTTTTTATCAAGCTCAATGAAAAACCATAAAAATTCATCATACTGCTCTACTTGAAGTAATATGGCAGACGTGTCATAGAGGAGATGAAGGGAAATATAAAGTTTTTCAAAATAAAATACTATAATAAGACCTTAAGTGAATTGATTTAACTGATAAAAAATAATAAAAACACCTATAAATATTAATATTTCCACAAGTAAATAAAAGACAAGGTGAAAAAGTAGAAGTAGATTGAAATGCAAGTAAAAAAAACTGATTGATGATATTTTGAAATATTTACAAATATAAAATTGAAGCAAGAGTAATTTTGTTTTCTTCACATTTAGGATAATACAAACTATTTTATTCTGTAATATTCCTTACATAGGAAACGTTTAACTAATTGGAATAATGAACTGAACTCAATGCACTGATAAGTAGGTTTAGCTGGAATGTTTACTTTGAAAAATACCTTGAGACGACTCTAGTTGTGATTTGGCGCTATATAAATATATTGAATTGAAATTAACGGACCTATTATAACATAAGACATATTAAATACTTTAATTGTGTAAACAAGCATAATTTTAAAGCAAGGTGGAGAACTAGGTAGCTGAGGAGCAACAAAAACACATATTTGTGAACTATCTTGCAGCTTTTTGATCTTGGATTTCAGCTTCTTATGGTCATGGGCGCCCTCATGTGGCGACAATGTAGCATTACAACAAACTTGTTTCAAATTAAGCGTTTAAATTCTCCACAAAACACAAAATTAGGTAAACATCAGCAATCTCATGGAGAAAGAGCAAAAACAAAATTAATTTTAAAAATTGTAAAACAATTGTAATTCTTAGTTCAATTTTAGCTGAGTTTGAAGTTGAGATTTACAAGCAGTACATGAACGCACCACCAGCTCTCCACATCAGGAAACCAAAACCCCGATTTAAGCCGTCAGGATGACGTCAGCTCTATTGACCACTGCTCTTCATTCATTTATGACTTCATTTGTTTATCACTTTAACATCAGAAATAACCAGCTGCTTGTTAACTCAACTTAACTAACTTTTTTTAGCCAATTAACAGTTTTAGCTGCATCTTTTAAAAGTTTGAACTAACTTTGCTGTTTAGTTCTTTTCTCCTTGCTCTTGTCGAGCTGCCACCATGCAGCAGGAGCTCTTGTTTAAAGTCCTGGTCATCGGGGACGTAGGAGTTGGAAAGACATCCATCATCCAGCGGTACGTCCAGCAGATCTTCTCCCAGCACTACAGAACCACAATCGGGGTGGACTTCGCCCTGAAGGTGCTGCAGTGGGACAGGGACACTGTGATCCGGCTGCAGCTGTGGGACATTGCAGGTCTGTCACAACTAAATGGGATTTTTATTTAGAATCAAATACATTTTTCATTATTTATGAAATGCGTGAGACTTTTAATTTTCTAAATTAGCTCAAAAGTCCTTAATCCTTCCATTGCATGCCTGAGTCCCTCCCTGCATTTGATGCTTATGTGTGGAATGCAGATCTTGTGCCTGGCTGTGACTCAGTAATCACTCACATGACGGCAGCTCCTGTAACACACAGCCACACACCGAGAGAAACACGTTTTTGTCTTTAATAAAAGATGCTCTTTGTGTCTGACAGCTGTTCTTCTGGTCCCAGGACAGGAGCGCTATGGAAACATGACTCGGGTCTACTACAGGGAGGCGGTTGGAGCTCTGGTGGTGTTTGACGTGACCAGGGCCTCCACGTTTGACGCTGTGCTGAAGTGGAAGGAGGACCTGGACTCGAAGGTGTCTCACGCACAAGTTTTCTTTCTTCACCACAGGCTCCTCTGACAAAGGAACTGGTGATAAATGAGAAAAGCTTCCTTTCCCATTCCCTTTTGAAGATTCTTGTGTCTTCTCTCTATATGGTTGAATTATGTGACAGAAATCCCCAGGGCTCAGAGAAGCACCCAGTTATCACACTGACTGCAATAGTGTGTGTGTGTGTGTGTTACAGAGAGAATTTAGTGTCTTCTTGAAAGACATATTGCTTTTTTAGACTTTATTGTCATAAGCATCATTGTTAAAAATTCCCTTATAATAATGTGACATAATTTTGAGGCTCTATCGCCCACCCCTACTTGGATAAACACATTTAAAGCTTGAGTGCATACTTAAAAATTTTAAAGTAACTTCAGAAATGCTTAAATGTGAGAATCTGACCCTGTTATATGGTATAAAGGAGGTAATATTTCATTATTTACAGTTTCCCCTAAGTCCCTCCCCTGGCCTCTACAGCTAAACAAACCATGTGAGCTACCGCGTTGACCAATGGAATTGCATATCCTCAAGAGGGAGCTGTCAATCAACGAGAAAATGCACCCCAGTTCCCAGCATGCACTGCGGGGTGATGCACAGTCAGCTTAGCATACCAACCTAGCTTGAATGCTAACTCAATCTGCATTGAATTAACATCAGTCTGTGAACTTCAAGCTAACTGTGGAAGAGGAGGGAGGGAAACAAAAAGGGATTTGTGTTTTGTGTGTTGGAGCTAAGGGATTAGCAAAGCGTTCAACCTTACATTACACTGGACCAAAAAACAGCGCCAGGAATTTTCCCCTAAAGTTGCTGTAGAGTTGTTTAGTGCGTGGCTGGGGTTGCTGCTCTCCGTTGGCGCTGACTGAAGAGCGGGAGGTGCGGGGACAACCCTAACACCTTAATCTAACTGCTGAAATGTCTCCTCAGCCTTCATTAGTGTCTACAGGAGCGGTTCATCACTAAATCAAACAAATCAGCTGTGTTCATGATCTAAAACATGCAGGAAACATGCAGGAAGCAGACTGCAGCACCAGGCATGTCAGCTCCACTTTACTAAGTCCAACAGGGACCGGACCGCCACTCTGAAGCTGCAAGTGCGGTATTCTGGCCACACAGGGCAATGGGTGTCTGACTGACATTTTATTAACCCTGTAAAGGCTCATTTTAGCACATACTGGCTCAAGAAAATTATTTTAAAATAGAAAAAAGTTGCATAGTATGCCTTTAATGAACAATGTTATATAAATACAACCTGACCTCTTCTCCATTGTCTCCCCTAGGTGACTCTGAACCATGGGAGACCAGTTCCAGCGGTTCTCGTAGCTAACAAGTCGGACCAGACTGCATCCCAGGTACCCAAACTCGACTCCTTCTGCAGGGAAAATGGCTTCGTGGGCTGGTTTGAGACTTCTGCAAAGGTGACAGATCATTAAGGAAATCAATTAATGGTTCTGCAAAATTTTAAATAATTTTAAACTCGTTTTCATCAGGAGAACACGAACATTGAGGAGGCAGCGCACTGTTTGGTGAAGCACATCCTGACCAATGAGAGCTCACAGACGGAGCCAGAGCCCAGCTCCATGGTTCTGTCTGGGAACACGAGCGCCGCTAAGAGTCGATTTTACTGCTCGTCGTGTATGAAGTGGTGACTGTCCGAGTACATAAAGGCTCGGGAACTAAAATAATACTTCTGGGTTTCTTTCTTCTGATCTCATTTCAGAATAAATAATGAAAAAAAGAATGTAAAGGACTGTTCACCCTGCAGGCCATAAACTCACAAAAATAATTAATATTTTTATTCTGAAGCAAATGTCTTCAAGAGGCGAGCCTCTGACTGGAGACACATCAAAACGACTGTTATTCATTCAGAGCTGACTCACTGTCAAACCGTGGGCTCTATTGTTGTAGAGTTGTTGTTTACGACTGTAAAAATCAATAACTTGCTGGTCCAAATTCTGGCCTTTGCTGTTTTTTTTCCTCCATAAACAAAGCTGCCTTTGTTGAGTCTGCCTTGAGTGTTATTTAAAATTCAGTGTTTTCAATTCGACTTCACCCCCTTTGATGTTTAATAGCTTTAACTTGCACAGTAACAAAAAACTGTCTGCATTCAATGTAAAACACACCTGAAGCAGCAATAAGAACAAAAATTTGTTCAGTTTTCTTGCACAAATATGTTTTTTTCATGTCTTCTAGTGTTTAATCAGGATAGATCAGAAGACCCTTATTAATTAAAATGTTAAAAAAAACACAGATCAATAATTATAATTGTGCAAAACTAATTAAACAGAGTGATAACGGCTCTTCAGTGTGCAAATAAAATGCCATAAAAGCTGGGAGAGAATCCAATCATGAACTCGTGTGTATGTGTAACATTAGCATCAGAGCTTGCTGTTTAATTCTATTAGCTCCATTAGGATCGCCCCCGGGGGCCAGATGTTGTAAAAGGTGAATAAAGCTTAAGGACAAAATCAGGCTGATTATAATTAATAAGAACAAAATAAATAAAAACATTTAAATGCATGCATCCTCAATAAATCTATCTATATCTATCTATAAACACAACACATAAAAATGCATTTCTAAAAAAATGTGATGTACAAATGTAAAAAAAAAGTATTTCTACAAGAAATGCCACAAATTGCAGCCTTTTAAATGATGTTTTGTATATTTTTAAATTAAACTATACCCAGGGGTGATCCTAAGGGGAGTCCAGGGTGGCACTGGTCCACCCTGGACTCCCCTTGCTGAGGGCGGAGCCTAAACTTTAATAAGTACTGATTTTTTGTGATAATTTAACCTAATAATAACGTGTGTGAATGTATTTATCTGAAGGTGAAAAGATATACTTAGACAAATACTTCAATGTTGTTACTGGGAAAAATATCAAATGAATTTTTAGCTAAATAAATTGAAACTTATTAAAAAATATCATACACGCTAAGAAATAAAATGTTGAATTTACTGAACTGAGTTATGGCAACTGGCTCCACTAAACGTAATAGCTCAAATGTAAAAATGTTTTAACATAACATAGAACTTTGCATATTACGTTTTACATTTAAGCAATAGACAGCTGACCCCAGCTGCAGTTTTACAAATATAATCTTGATAATCTCTCAACTTCAGCACAGACAAAAAGTCAGGACCCCCTGAATTTTTGGGGACTCCCTTGGGGGGCCCCAGCTTGGGATCCACTGGTCTAGAACCTCCCCTGTACCCGATGTTGTGAAATAATCAGGAATTGAGTATCAATTATATAAATTGAACATATTTGTGTTTTTTATAATCTGTGAGAATTTTCAGCAAGTATCAAACAGAGACACTTCCCCCTTTATTCACCTTTAATTACTCCATCTGATGCCATTCTGAGCTGAAACCTGCCTTCTGCTTTAAGATGCCCTCCCCCGGACCAGAGAAAGTGGCCCAATCACCCTCCTTTCTCAGTCACCTGATTCATGTGCTGCCATTTTACACGCAAGTTTAACTGGCACTATATATAAAAGGGTGAAAATAGCACTGTCCTATTGGAAGAGGGTAAAAAAAACCCTCCGTTTGTGAGACGGTTGCAGAGAGAGGTTGATGCAGTGTGCGCGGATCAGAGGACGGGACGATGATGTCTGACGGGATTTCTGCAGGAAACGTGACTGATGCAGGATGCAGCTCGGATTTGATGGTTTAGATTATTGATATCTGGACGCACCCCGCCGGCTGCGTCTGTTTCAGGGATCAAAGCGCATCGTTCCAGTCAGAAAAAAACCTCTTTGATTAAAAAAGAAAAATAAATCCTGCATTCGATTGAATTTTAAACGCTTCTGGATTTGCATGAATTCTCCCACCGGATCCTCGTCGGTGTACTCGGCTGCTCTCCTCCTCTTCCTCCTCCTCCTCACAGAGGGCACTACCCTCCTCCCTGCCTCTAAAGACATTTTGATCGTCCTCCCCTGTTCCCCCCACCCGGACATCACCTCCTCCTCCTCCCCCCACCACCACCTCCACCAGCACCAGCAGCACCACCTCCTCCTCCGCTGGAACATGTCGGGACAGTCTTTGACGGACCGGATCGCCGCCGCGCAGCACAGCATGACCGGTTCCGCCATCAGCAAAGCCGTCTGCAAGGCCACGACGCACGAAGTCAGCGGACCCAAGAAGAAACACCTTGACTGTAGGTTTGAGCATGCCATCACTGCTTCCTGTACATTCAGACAGCCTCACAAAGGACAGCCTGTACAAACAGCATCCCTGCACCCTCATCACACACACACACACACACTTCATTTAATCAGACATTTCATTTAGAACAATGAGTCTGTGCATCCGTTTCTATTTCTAAGAGATGCTGCTAAAGACTCCGGCTGCACCCCATCTGTCATTCAGGGGAAATAGAAATAGGCCACTGTGGGTAGAGGCTAATCACATTGCTTTATAGTGGAAGGCCTATCCATTATTAACGCCACTATCAGCGGCAGCAGCAGCACATACACTCCCCCCCGGAGACTCTTCAGTACAGAATGTGCATTTATCTGCTGCAACGTTTTCATTTCCACCCCACAATCTCACATTCAAGTTCACAGCCGCCGTCCTCTGATGTTTTCTCATTACTGAATGTCCTGCTGTCAGTCCTGCTGGTGCCAAAAAAGGGACAATGATTCTGTGTGTGTGTTACAATATCTGTGGTGGGCGTTAGGACAAAATGCACCTTCTTCATCCTGCTGATCACCTGTGCAAGAAGCGTCCTTGTGCATTCACCAGTGATTATTATCATTATTATTGGGTGGCTTCTTTATCAGTTGACAGGATGATGGGTAATCAATGCAGCTCACAGGGAGTCAGTCCAGACAGACAGACAGACAGGGAAAAGAGCGAGATTGGCTAATCCAGAGGAAATGTGTTTAAATCAGTCTGAGAGACACCACAAGGCAAGTAGCCAAACAAACCCGAGAGCTGGGCATCTAAACTGCACGACCAGCCAGTCAGCCGGCAAGTTTGGCAGCAGATGACTTGGTCATGTCCACAGCGAGAGGTGCTGCGAGTTGGGACCAGAATATTACATCTGTATGAGTTTGGCCTGCAAAAAATAATAATAGAAAAGAGCTTCAAATGTCTGAAAATTCATCTTGGGTGTGTTTGTGTCTGCACTGGTGCAACAATAAACCACACTCATTTGATTTAGGCCCTGAAATGCATCACCTGACAGGTGGCTGATAGTGTTTTTGCCTGTGTGTAAATTTATTGATAGCATTTGAAACAAATGTCACAAACCACTGAAAGGAGTCACTGGACGTACATCCATGACTGATTAAATTTGGGTGTCAGGGCCACCATAAATAAGTAAAAAATGGCTGTAATTCAGTGAATTTGACAGATTCAGAGCCAAAGGTGTGTGTTGCAGTAGCCAGGAGTCATTTGCTACACATTCTCTGATTGCAAACATGTTACCTGAGATCTTTAAGGATGTGCATGACATGCATTTCCATTTATTTACGACATTTTCTTTAATTCTCTGTAACTACGCTAAAGCCAATTTAACGGATGGTTTTTGTAGACTTACTGCAACGAGTGCAGAATTATTTAAGTAATCCTACGTCCGCTGTAGATAAATGGAAATCTTTACTTTCCAGCTACTTCAAACAAGAAAATATCACACCACTCAGGACTGAAGCAAAGCTTTTACGGGACAAATTTGCAGCTGTTGAATGGATTTTTATAAAACTACTCTCAAGGACAAATAAATTTGTCCCAGAAAGGGCCGCTTTATTCTAGCAGAGGTGGTTATGGGAGACATTTTATTGTACCAAACTGGCTACTATTATCTTTAGAGGAATTTAGAGCCCTATAAAGAAACCACTCGCCAGCTTCAATGTGTCTCAATGCTCGGTTGTAGTCGTAAATTCAAACAGACGATGGATTTCAATATTAGATACTGTCTGTATCAGATTGGGGGTGGGTCTTGTATTAACACACAGAATAGGAACTGTTGAAAGAGGAGGTCAGCGGCGCTAATCCTGCGACTGCACGGCTGAGAAGACCTTGGTGGTGAATAAAAAAAAGTTAAATGAACTCAACTTTTCAAAAGGAGCTCCTGATGAGTCATCTGTGAGCTATCTCAGGTCTGCATTCTCACTTATGTGATGCCCACGCTTCCTTTGTGCATTTGAGGCTTTTTTATTTTTTTTCCTGTGCAGCCTGGTAAACAGGGTCCTAAAAAGGGACACGCTTCATAATGGAACGCTTATGAAAGCTCTCAGCAGGAATGACACCGGAAATTGAAGCGAAACGGAAAATTTAGAGCTGAAGAGTCTGTAACCTAAATGCTATTAGAAAGAATTTGTGGAAAATAACTAAAAATATGTAAATGCAAGGGGACGAAAACTGTCTGGTTTCTTTTTGTCATCGATGAAGTATCGACCAGCCACGCTTGAGCACGCTTTAAAGCTGCAGGTAAACGCTGTCATAAAGATGGATCACGTTCGCCAAAATCAATCGTAGCATCATTAGATAATCGCTTCTTTTTGAATTTATCAATATTTGAATAAGATTTTAGCCTCGCATACCTGTGAGCTTCTAAACGAGGCCTTGGAACAAACCCAGCCTGTTTGGTCACCCAGGGCAACGCGTCTAAACCGTTTGTAGTCTTGGTGTTTATTCATCCTCGGCATGCAGTTAAAAGAAAGATGAGCTGCTGTGCCATTTCTTCTACATGTATTATAAATCAAACTCTGCTCATGGACACTTTTCAGCATGAGCTAACTCAGATGTAGCTTTTTTAATTGCGGTAATAATGGGTTACTTGGGTTTAATTGTAATATCACCTCCACTTTTTCTTTTATTTCCATTTTTTCCCCTTCTGCTAAATTATGAAACTCAAAGAAACCCAGAAATGAACAAAAAAGATGAAAGGAAAAAAAAAAAACTACAATTGATGACGACGCTTTGCCTCACAGGCAGTCTGACAGCGCAGCAATGTGCTCTAATGGAAACCACTTACTCCCACATGTGTGTCATCTTAATGACCTTATCTTTTCAGAACAATTTCATGCCCTCAATACTTTTTGTTTCATCCAAAGCCAAGGTCTTAAAACTGAGCGAATAAAGTTTTCATTGCTTTTTTACAGTAAGTCTCTTTATGAGCTGCTAAATGTCCTCCATCACACACGCTAAGGCTCTTCTATTTGATCCTAACTGGCTTTAAACGCGTCTTAAATTGAAAAATAACTCCATCCTGTCCAACGCTGATATGAAAAATCTGCACCCGATCAGTAGGTTATCATATAATCAATAGTGCTGCTATATGTGTCTATATAATTGCACAAAGAGATGGATGGAGATGTCTAATTGGAGTATTTCTATTATTTAGAAGAAACTAGTGGGGTTTGAGACCCAGGCATGAGAAAATAGTGTTTTTTCCTCTTTGTCAGCTAACTATTCGCCTCACCGGCTGGTTTTCAGCCTCGTCCGAGTGAGACTGATCAGGCCGTGAATCGATGCTTTGGAGCTTCTCTACAGAAAACAACTCACCTGTTACCACTGCAAAAACAAAAAAAACAGAAGTATGGTGGTGTTCTACATATGGCGTCATTATCACTATAAAACCACTTAGATAGAAGCTGTTGTAATTATAGCTGTCCTAAAACGTCTACAATCCAGTCTGATCTTTAAACGGTGTCTGTGAAGGACGTATGAGACATGCGGCTATCTCTCCCCCACAAGGACAGATCAGAAAAGAGACTTAGCCTTTCACCTTGCCTACTTTTTATATTTTTATTATTGACTGTGCTGCTCCTGCTGAGAATGTTTTTTCTTTTAGACAGATAAATGAAATTGAGCTGATCGGTAACAGTGGAGGTGGAGCTTTTTGGGGCCTTTCATGCATTCAATTTGTACTCAAGAAGCATTTCTATGGTTTAAAAATAAGCCCTGATATCAACTCCGGATGATTTTATTCCCCATTGAGTTAAAGGAACACTTGGTAGTTTTGGCTTGCTTTTAGCACCCCCTAGTGTTCGTTAGTGAAAGCAAAAGTGAAACTTATCTCCTCGCTGTGCGTTCGTCTTTTTAACACCTTGATCTAACTGCTGAAATGTCTCCTCAGCCTTCATTAGTGTCTACAGGAGCGGTTCATCACTACATCAAACAAATCAGCTGTGTTCATGATCTAAAACATGCAGGAAACATGCAGGAAGCAGACTGCAGCACCAGACATGGCAGCTCCACTTCACTAAGTCCAGCAGTGGCCGGACCGGCACTCTGAAGTTGCAAGTACGGTAGTCTGGTCATAAAGGGCGGTGGAGGTCTGACTGACATTTCATTAATCCTGTAAAGGGTCATTTTAGCACATACTGGCTCAAGAAAATGATTTAAAAATATGAAAATGTTGCATAATATGGCTTCAACAAACTTTAAAAACATGATTGTACTTTACAGCTGATGTTCAATTGTAGTTTTAATTAATCTTTTATTAATTATTGATTGTTTAAACCAAGTCATCACCCTCCAGGGTCAACCGGACCACATTCACTGGTTTATCCAAGACGGATAAACAGATTACATTTAAACATACAGTTAAAATGAGGTTTTTACTGTAAGATTAAAAAACTTTTTGTTTCAGTAATTAAACGCCGTTTCATCACATTGTTCAGCAGATTTTGCTGTACACAGTCACTGTTGGAGTATGCTTGAGCCATTTTATGATAAATCTGTAAATCTCTGGGATTAAAGAGATGCCGTACATATTTCTAATTCTGATCTGCAGCCAGATTCATAAAAATATTTGGGGCAACTGGTTGTACACCCCCCAGAGGTGTGTTTGATGGTGAACTCTAAATCTCTGCATGACTTTATGTAAATGGTATACCTACGTTAACCAATCTTTACACACACACACACGCATGCACACACACCGCCTTCTTTCAAACAGAACAACGCTGAGCCGTTTTCCTTCAGGGATTTAATTTGAGCTGAGAATTTACACTCAGGATAAGCAAACAGCATAAATATTTAAGTGTAATAAATACATAGCACTGCTGGATTACAGCAACAAAAAGGGTTGGTAATAGAATATCGTTGGTGCTGATTCAGATTCTGCTATTTTATTATTAGATTTGCTTTAGTGGTGTGCAGGAATTGAAGTGATGACTTCACCGTTAGTCAACTTTTGAGCTCTCCGAGCGTATAAACGTCTATTACACCATGCGGCTGCTGCTTTTATTTACAGGAAGTGAGCAGCTGGAGTAACAGCTTAAAGACAGCGCTCTGAAACCAGAAAGCAGAACCTCCTGCTTGTCATTTTCAGTGCTATCCCTGCCTTCTTTTATTTACCAATTTTCCCTCTGAGCTCAGGTCGTTTCACGCTGGTTTCTTTGTGTCCTCCAGACCTGATCCACTGCACCAATGAGCTGAACGTCAGCATCCCCCATCTGGCCGACACGCTGCTGGAGCGCACGGCGAGCAACAGCTGGATTGTGGTTTTCAAAACGCTCATCACCACACACCACCTCATGATGTACGGCAATGAGGTGAGCCAAACGCATCGAAGCACGGCTGCCCAGGGCAAAGAAAGAGGAAAGTAGAATTTTCGTAAGAGGTTGTTTAACTGTTAATAAATATATATTTATAGATCAGTTTAATTACAAGACTGGGAACGATAAACCAGTCTATTACCTGTACAAGATGACTTTCTTTGCACGGAGAGAGAAAAGACAGACCCTGAATTTTTGCCAGTCAGGGAGCTGGAGTTATTGACCCCGCTAAAGGAGCCTGACATAAAGCTCTCCAGGTAGCAGCAATCTCTCTCCAGCTCCATTGCTGTGGGATTCTTTGAAGCCGCGTCTTCCGCGTGTCCAACACACACTGATGAAGTATCCCGCTGACATTTCAATGACCAGCGTGACAAATTGCCTCGCTCTGCTGCTCGCCCTACAAGATCAACGAGTGAAACATCAAACATGTTAAATGATGAGCGGATCAGATAAAAAAAGAGAAGGATAAAAGATTGCAGACTTCACTGTGAGGATGAAAACTCTCAAACGCACAAAAACAAGCTTGTAGTAACCATTTTTAAAAACATTTTAAAGGTTTCTTCAACTGGATAACTATTATCAATAGGGCTAATTATTATTAATATTACTTATTACATCATCTCTGATACAAAGACTGAAATTGGACCCACTTTTTCCTTTAGATCTCTGTTAATTCTTTGTGTTGTTAATCTGAGAAAGTGTTGGAAACATTCCTCAGAGGTTCTGGTCCATGTTGACGTGACATCATCACACAGTTCAATCCACAATGGGAGTCTTCTACTCCATCACATCCCAAAGATTCTGGACTAGACTGAGATCTGGTGACTCTGGAGTCATGTTCTAGAAACCAGTTAGAGATGATCTGAGCTTTGAGACATGGTGCTGGATGTAGCCATCAGAAGATGGGTCCATGTGGTCATAAAGGGATGGACATGGTCGGCAGCAATACTCAGGTAGGCTGTGGTGGTTAAATGACAACCAGCTGGTACTGACGTGTCCAAGGTGGGCCAAGAAAATCTCCTCCACACCACTACACCACCAGCAGCAGCCTGAGCTCACACACAGCAGGATGGATCCATGCTTTCATGTTGTTCATGCCAAATTCTGAAATGAATAATTTGAAATTGTGACTCGTCAGAAATGTTTTTCCAGTCTCTTATGGTCCAGTTTTGGGATCCTGTGTGAATTGTAGCCTTCACAGACAGTACTCCCCATGCCTTGCTTGTAACCAGTGGTTATTTCAGCTACTCTTGCCTTTCTCCGCCCATTCTCCTCTGAACTCTGACAACAATAAATATTCATCCACACAACTGCTGCTCACTGGAGATTTTCTATTTTTCGGACCATTTCCTGTAAACCCTAGAGATGGTTGAGAGTTAAGAGCAAGCCCATCTGTTACCAACGACCGTGCTACATCCAAGGTCACATAAATCTCCTTTCTGATGCTCAGTTTGAACCACATATAGATACCTAAGTGCACCGAGTTATTGATATGTGATTGGCTTACAAGGCAAGTTGACGGGTATACCTAACAAAGTGGCCATTCAGTGTAAATGTTCTTGTTAAATCCAATATCAGCAGCTTTAAAGACGTCTCTACAAATATGGACGAATTATTAAAACGTACAAGAAAAGAATCAGCAAACGGGCATCGCTTTTACTTTACAGCCCCCGCCATTATGGATGGCTGCACTTTAGTCGTTTGACACAAAAAGTCAAAGCAGGAAGACGTTAATGAGGTGTAAGTAGTCTTCCTGAGTAGGAAATGACTCTTAGAAGGTCATTTGACCTACAGTAAATCCTATAATGTTTAAAAAGTTATTTTTCATTAAAAAAAGGAAAAAAAGAAGAGCAGTGATAAGAGTTTTAACTCACCACCATCTAGAAGTGCTGATTAGTTAGGTTGGTTGAACAAGTGTCCAAAAACAGCTCATTATGTTGGTCTGTAAGGAACACAGACATGAATGTTGCCAAAGGTTTTATACCAAGTATTATTATAATGCAGCGGCACTGTAGCCTAGTGAACTAGACCAATTCTTGCTTTGCAGAGTTTGGTCTAGGCACGCTTCATAGGAACCCTCGCAGCCTGTGGCTGTCCAATCACAGCTTGCTATAGTTTTGGTTGGGCCAATCACAGCGCTCTATATCATGGGCCAATCACAGAGCGGGAGTAGTCAATGACGTCAGCGCTGCGGCCGCGAACCCAAGCAACATGGCGGCAACTCGGGAAACACGTTCGTTTGAAACGGCTTTGTCATCAACATTGGATTATTTAGACTCCAACGTGCGTAAGTCTGTCGGCTATACTTAGCGGCTTCTTATTTTTATCAAACAAAGTAGTGCAATGTCCCAGTACACCTGATATTCGCGTGTTTTTCATACAAAAACGACAGAAATCATTGATGTTAGACGCTATTAAAGCCTCCCACTTTTCCGTCGCCGTGATTACGTCATGTTGTTCGTCACTCTGATTGGTCCTAGCGCTATCCAATTGCGTGCTGACATTTTGAAAGACAACCGTAGATCTCGCCTCACGACAGAGTCGTCAATGGTTCGTGGCCAGACTATATATTCACATATATAGGATGGCTTGCCAGGCTAGCGGCGCTGAACAAAACTGATGCAAATAATCAAACATATCCTTCCTGAAAGGATTAAAAAGCTACAGCTATCATCAATAAAGGCGTAATTTCATTTTTTTTACCTTAAAAAACCCATTGCCAAGTGGACAAAGGCTGATATTGTCTGGCGGAATGAAGAGATAAATCACTAACTTTGTCCTCTGTTTTTTCCTCGTCAGAGATTGATGCAGTACCTCGCCTCCAGAAACACGCTCTTCAACCTCAACAACTTTCTAGATAAGGCTGCACTACAAGGTGATTTAATGCTGTTTGACTGTTTTTAGACTCAGCACTGCTGTACGTCTAACAAAATGACTTTCTGTCGGCCTCTCCCTGGCTCTGTAACACCATCAATAAGCCAGTATTCAGAGTCTATTTCAAAGGGTCCGGCGCTGCTGAAAAGATGCTCTTTTGTTTGCTACAAGAAGCTGCCGAATGATGCTGAAAATTGAAACAATGCTCAGTGTTACTCAAACAGGAAAAAAGAAGAGAAATGCTGTGCAAAATGCTGTGCAAGATCTGGCTTGATTCGTGATTTTGGGGTGGGGATAAAGAACTCATAGGTACAGTCTCTTAACTGCAGCTTTCCCTTCTTTGTCCTCTAGGATATAACATGTCAACCTTCATCAGACGCTACAGCCGATACCTGAATGAAAAAGCCATGTCTTATAGACTAGCAGAAGTGGATTTCACCAAGATGAAGAGAGGGTAACACTCTTGCATGCAAATTTATTTCCTTCATTTTCTTCATATTTAACTTAACTAGATATCTTCTTAGACTTCACATTTGATAAGTTCTGTGAGTTTGTTGTATGTGTGCGTGTATTTTGGTGTTTTAGAGCCGACGGTGTGATGCGAACCATGAACACAGAGAAGCTGATCAAAACGCTGCCCACCATCCAGAACCAACTCGATGCACTGCTAGACTTTCAGGTAAACTAAGTGAAACCTTTGATATAAAAGCTGTGCCGTTTCGATCCCAACTTTGTTTCTTCTTTTTTGTTTTGTTCCCCCTGCAGCCGAACTCCAACGAGCTGACCAATGGGGTGATCAACACGGCTTTTATGTTGCTGTTCAAAGACTCCATACGGTTGTTTGCTGCTTACAATGAAGGGGTCATCAACATGTTGGGTAATTCATCTGATTGTGCTGTGATCTTTCTTCTGATGTAGGATGGCAAGCCATGTAAGCCACTTGCACACTAGAATCGGCTCCACTCCGCTCCGCCCGCCCCAGCCTGGCCAGGTTCCTTCCACACAGCCTTAGGAATGTGGACGCGATTAAGCACATGGGCGGTCTCCAAAATTGACGTGAAAAATTGGCGGGAACATATCAGTGATGTTATGAGCACATCTCCAGGCAAGTGGGTGGGACAAAAGAGCACGGAGAAGTCCGAGGTGTCTCCATTATTAGACAAAGGCGGCCTGAGCAGTGTTGCTTTTGGAGACTCTCTGATTCTGATATTGCATCCCGCTTTGCTGTGTCTTTTTGTGTGCGTGCGTGCTCCACAGAGAAAGAGAAAAAAAAAAACGGCTTCAGTCAGAGGCTTGTTAACTCCACAGTATGCAGAATGATAATGAATCGCGCATGCAGGAAGCCCTGCTGGCTGATTCTATCCGCCAATCAGAGGCTCCACCTAATGGTAGGCGTGAATTTGAGCCGACCAATCAATCGGCAGTGGGTGTGTTGGACCAGTTCAGTTTGAGGCAGACCGCCTTGGGAAGAGGGCTGAAAAAACGTACGGTCGCACGCGGAAAATTACCAGGCTATGTTGATATGGACACTCCCTACTCTATCTAGACCGGGTAGAGCCAATGCTAGTGGAAGGCCTAATATAGTCTATGACCATGACCCATCGGCAGAGCTTGGTCACTGGGCGGAATCTACGATTGCCTTTAAAACTGTCTTTGCACGCAATTGGACAGTGATAGAACCAATCAGAGCATGGAACAACGTGACGTATGCATCATTATGAAAATATGTGAACGGTGCAGTCTGCCAGTCTGACAAAGAAGAAGCAAATACATCATTTTTCAAAATAAAGGACGTAAGTACCTCAATTTGCTCATGTCTCAAAGAAAAGGCCAAGTCTAAATCATCCAAAGTTGATGCCGAAGCCGTTCCTGAGCTGACGCCATCTTTGCAGTTTGGCGCTAAGCCCGCCCAACGTCTCTCAACAAACATAGAGCGCTGTGATTGGCCCAACCTAAAATTGTTGCTGAGGTACAATGGAGCATGACTAGATCAACCTGTAGAGTAAAATCTTTTGCTCGTGCTATTCTAGATTTCTAGGCTACCATTGATGTTTAGATCACAGATTTCCTTCCATCTAGAACTACTGACTGACTGGTCCTTTTTCTGCTACACAGAGAAATACTTTGACATGAGGAAGAATCAGTGCAAAGAAGCTCTGGAGATCTACAAGACCTTCCTCAACAGGATGACTAAGCTGTCCGAGTTTCTCAAAGTGGCAGAGGTACCGTTTGTTTGCCCTGCTCCGTCCTCCCATGGGTGCGATGGAAATATCTGTCTGGAGTGACTCTCAGCAGCTTCCTCTCGTCTGGTCTAGCATAAACATATCAAAGATTTTGCTCCACTTTGTCCTGTCTCTTATAGTAGTTCAGATAAAACCCACCTCAACCCTGCTGAGATTCGCTCCAGACCTCTGTTACCCTGCGGTTCTGATGTACGGTCAATATTTCCAAACCCAAACTGACCGCAGATCAGCGACCGAGGGCTTCTTCTACTTAATCTTTAAATCTCTTTCTGCATCTAGATATTCTCCTGTCTCTGACCCTCTCTTGCCCTGAACTGGGGATTGGGTTTCTCCAAGACAGCCATTAATGGTCGAGTCTTATTCTGTCAGAGAGCCACTCATGTACAGCTTCCAGCTGAGGGACCCCTCGCGTGCTGCCTGTTCACATGCCTGCACTGCATGTTCAAGCAAGCTCTTCTATCACCTTCTCTGTCCCCTTGTTCCACCTCTTTAGGGCCTTCGTTTTTCTTAAAAAAAGATCTATCTTATGTACATAATGGTTGTTATCCAGTGAATGGTTGGAGCTGCTGTTAGGCTTCAAAGTGAATATAAATAGTTTTATCCTCTTTAGGCTGCGTAGCCTTTCTCCCCCCCATGCGTCATCTTCAAAGGCTTTCTCACTGCTTGGTTTCGTTCCCATTTGGAAGAAGGTTTGGGGTTTAGCCGCTTGATCCAAAGAAAAAAAATCTTAAAAAAAAAAAAGACTAACGTTGACTTTAAGGACCCATTCATTTTACCTGTCTAACAAAATGTGTTTGTCTGTTCTGTGTGTCATCTGTGTCCCCCCCTCCTTCTGTTCAAAGTCAACATTAGTTGAGTGTCTTCCTTTTGGATGTTTTCTTCCTCGTAGTCACGTGACCTGTTGTCCTCCCTCTCTGCCCTGCCTGTTCAATCAGTTGATGTGCTCTGCATTCATTATCAACTAGTCTCCAGATTTCCGTGTGTGTGTGTGTTCATACTCTGTAAATATAGCTGTTTGTATGTGTGTTTGTGCATGTGCCCTCTTCCTCTGTTGTCTTTTATTTGTTTTCCTTTTTCAGCCACTGCATGAAGTAATGAATGCTTGGGTTTGATTCTTCTTTCTCCCTCCTCCTCCTCCTCTTCCTCCTTCACACAATTCTCCCTCCCCCAATTGTGGTATGTTTTTGTTTTATTACTACATTTGGTTTATTTTCATTTTGCCTCCTTCCTTCCTTCCCTACCCTTCCCTTTTTTGTGACACAGCGAGTTGGGATAGATCAGGGCGACAGCCCCGATCTCACACAGGTCAGTCTACATCTCATCTCAACCAGTCAGTCAACCAGTTTATAAATCCGTCAAGTCAGTCCCATAATGCTTCATTCTTAACGCTCCCGTTCCCTACTCACCCTACAGACCTGCCCACACTGCAGCTGCCCCGTCTTCTTCCTCTCTTCTTCACTCTCCTTATCTCCTTTGCTTTGCCTCTTTTTCTGTTTGAACAGAGTCTAGAATAGAGAGGAAACAATAAATGAAGACCTGCAAATAGCTTTGAAGCTACATTTCCTTCACACAATTATCAGGCTTTGAGGAATTTCATGTTTTTTTCCTTATTTGAATCATTGCAGAACAAATTTTACTCAAAAGGTAAGAATTTTTTAAAGAATAATTTAAGCAGCTGGGTAACAAAAGCTTTATTTGTAATTTTTTTCCCTGCAGATTTTTATTTTAACATGACTGGGGCTTAGCACTTCCAATAGTGTTTCTGACATTTTTCAGTTTAAAAACCCCCCAAAATCCTGCCTGTTTACCCAGAGCCGGCTCAAGGCATACACAAATTAAGCGACTGCTTGGGGCCCCCAAACTACCATGGGTCCCACCAAAGTGCACCAAGATGACTTGAGGGAAAAAAAAGTTTTAATAATTTTAAATAATACAAACTAAATTCTATTACACAAGGAAAAATTATTTAAATATTATTTTTTATATTTGGTTTTATGGTGTAGTAGTGATTGCACATTTTACACATCTAGTCCAAATTTTAAAGCCACACTCCTGAACTTAGCGGATATATGCTCTCTGTCGCCCTCTCAAGGCTTGCTGCACGTCACTGTCGTAAAATCAAATCTCTCTCGCGCGCGCATAAGAGGCATGTTTACATTACTAATGTCAGGCAAAACAACAAAAACAAGCTTTTTCCACCTCCACACATTGAATAAATAGTTTTACAAGGACTGTATAACAACTTTTTGCCCGACCAAACACAATAACCCGGTGAAATAATTTATTACTTACCTAGCCATTAGCAGCACGGCTAGGTTAGAGTTCGTAGTACATGCCGTTTTTTCTAAAAGAGCTCTCCAGCGAGGGAAAGACGGCCCAATATTATCTCTGGTCTTTGCTCTTACTCTATCACGTTCTCTTTTTCTTTTCCTAGATTCCTCTGATAAGGGATTTCTAGCTTTCTTTGGTGGATCTGCCACTGCTCAAGTCTCTAAACTGCAGGTCTATGTTATACTACTGTGGCAAGCCAAAGGGATAAAAAAAAAAAGCGCGCCTTCTAAACTCGCGTTATATCTGCCAAAATGCGCATTTTGGCAGATATAATGCGCAACTTTAGAACATGCGTTTTTTCCCCCTTTGGCTTGCCACATAGTGCCGTAAAGCAATACGCAGTCAGTACTTCCGGCGGCGGACCGTGGGTCAAAAACTGTATAGTGCGGTAAACAGACATGGGACCCCCTAACACTATCACAGCTTCAAAAATGAACATAATAGATGATAGTATGCCGCAAAAACTTTACAAAAAACATTATTTTAAGGTGTAAAAGTTGCGGAATGTGTCTTTAAGAGCAAAAGACAGTAAACTTAACGTGTTTAATATAAATTCAGTGTTTGTCTGCTGATTTTACTTTCAAATAGTCAAATTAATACCACACTTAAATAACGCTGCATTTGAAAATGCAAATTAATTTGAGCATTTTTGTTGGTTCGCTACTCCTGTAAAGTTAAAATTAATAGCTATAACACTGGTATGATGTAAGCTGCTTACAAATGATGCTAATGATAGAAGGTATTTTACACAGTGTAGCCTAAGAATGATGAATCATCTGGTGTTGACTTGTTGGTATGAGGGGCCCCAAAGGAAATCCTGCTTAGGGCCCCACAAAGGCTTGGGCCGGCCCTGCGTTTACCCAAAGACTCATCATAAAAAATAAAAGTCAGCACAACTTAATAAAATAGGTGTTTCCAATTATTCGCTTTTTTCTAAAAAAAAAAAAAAAAAAAAAAAATCCCTTTTCATTAGCTGTGGGGAGAGCAGCGAATGGTTTTTATTAAAGAGGTTTCTGCAAAGATGACTTGGATAGGTGTACATAATGCCATCATAAGTACTGCATTGGAAGGGTTTTACTGCAGCTTATCCTTTTCAGTGGAGACATAATTGGTTTAGAACTGTGACAAAATCAAAAAACCTGAAAAGGGTTCATGTGAAATAATGTGATATGTGTAGTGCTTATGAAGACCTTATATGCCCTTATTCAACACAATGACCCATGCCTTTACTGAGCTGTAGACATGTCTGTTTTATTTGTAAACTTTTAGCATATTCTAGAGTTCCCTGGAGAAGGATATGCAGAATTCGCATTTTACACTTTCCCCCTTAAAATAAGTATATGAGGAAACTTTTCTTTGCCTGTTGTGTTTGGGTTGTGTTTTCTGATGCTGGGATGTAAAGCTCTTGGTGAAAACCATGGTATCACATGTGGTCCAAATGAACTCATTCATCTTTTTGGTTCTCCACCAGAGAAAGCTGGCCAGCTGCTCATTGTGCATACCTGAGTTTTCATCAGATATTTACATTTGACTGAGTTAACTTTCTTGGTTTCCTGTTGGATGCTTAGCTCTATTTGACTGATCAGTACAAAATCGAACCAAAAACCAATTAACATGTTAAATTGTCCCATTGCCTGAAGTGGAGCCCATGAGTTAACTCTTCTGGATAGTGATTTTCTTTCTGTGTATATGTGTGTGCTTTATGAAAGCGTCTGTGGACGGCTGGCCTCTGCATGGGCTCATTAGATGGTTCAGAGATGTGTTTGTTGTGTTTTTACTCTGGAGCCCCTCGGTGACGACGCTCTGCTCTGTCCTGATCTGTCAGTCCTGCTGCGGACTCGCTTGCATGATCCAAGGCTAATGTCTGCATGCTGGTCAACCAAACCTGATGAAACCAAATGCAAAAGCAAAACAAAAGAGCCGTCGTAGAGTAGATTGTCACTCTGAGGGTGATGTCTTAATTTTGCGGCTGCTTTTTGTGTGTTTGATATAAAATAAGTAAGAAGAGGTTAAAAAGAGCTATTAAACCCACTTTGTCTACTTGGCTGAGCTTCTAATTTTATCCCATCAACTCCATGTACCCCCTCACCCTTCGCAGGCTCCCAGTTCTCTCCTGGAGGCTCTGGAGCAGCATCTAGCTTCTCTGGAGGGCAGGAAGCTCAAGGACCTGTCCACCGCTAGCAGGTATGACATCAATAAACATGAAAACAAAACCTTAGATATGCTGCACTAACTTTAAAATTATTGATGTTGTCATGTAGACCTACTGCTAGAAATGTTGCTGTTAACAGGACTTCCAACTGTGGGTTTTGAAAATACTTATTTTGAATCTTACATCATCCTCTGGGTCAGGGACGAGGTCCTGCCCCAAGTGGAGGAGTTCGAGTATCTCGGGGTCTTGTTCATGAATGAGGGAAAGATTGAACGGAAAATTGATAGGTGGATTGGTGCTGCATCTACAGTGATGCCAGCGTTGTACCATCTGGTCAGGATGACTCCTGGATGCCTCCCTGGTGAGGTTTTCCAGGCACATCCAACCGGGGGGAGACCTAAAGGAAGACCCAGGACATGCTGGAGGGAGTATGTCTCTCGGCTGGCATGGAAACGCCTTAGGATTCCCCCAGAGGAGTTGGCCCAAGTGGCTGGGGAGAGGGAAGTCACGGCCTCTCTGCTTAGGCTGCTGCCCTGCGACCACACTCCAGATAAGCAAAAGGAAAAACCCTACAACCAACAAGAGTACAGAAATGTGACATAGCACTAAGAAACATTTCTTAACAGTGATCCTGTCATTTGGTATCAAATGCAGCACATAGATAAAGGGTTGTGAATGGCAAAACCATAGTTGTGTTCTTCGCTGTAGTTGATAAAAGCTGACAGACAAAGCTTAACAGTTAACTGTACTTTGAAAATAATGAACAGCTGATGCAGATGTTTTAGATGGATCATTGCGATGACAATCATTTAAAATTTTTACATTATGCATCTTACGACTGATCTGATTAACTCAATAAAACAAGCAGAGAGGCTTTAAAGAAAACCAAATGTTAATTATAAATCTTTTCCAATAACATTTTTGTGTCTCACTCGCAGATCCAGTACCTTGTCTAGTGCAGTGTCGTCCCTCTCCAGTGCAGGAATCTCGCTCAGCCAAATTGATGACAAAACAGAGGACAACCGACTTCAGCAACACAAGGCAAGGCATTTAGAGTCTGTTTTTAAAGCATTACACATTTAAGTTTTTTTTTGAGCACTGCACACAAACACACAAAAATCCTTGTGTGTGTGAACATTGGGAAAAAAATCTAAATGCCAAGTTTCACTGTGCTCCACACCATTGAACTTATGCATTAATTCTGCAGCAAAGTAAAATGTACAGCTCGTCTCTGGCTGCCAGCCCATAGAGTAAAGAACTGTAAATTGAATACAAATGAACTGAAAGCCAAAACACTGCATATTTACAGGAGTCTTTCTTCTAATTAAAGGTAGAGGACATATTTATTATTAAAGAGAAATATGTATTCACATCTGTTGACACTGGTTATACTTAAAACAAAGAAAACAGACATTTTGATAACCCGCGTTTGTGCTTTCTTTGCAGGACGATGGTCATAAAGTGATTGACATTCAGACACCTAATGCTTCACCCAGCACCCAGTCAGTGGGCAGTGCCAATAGCAGCGTGGGGGCCACTGATCTCTACTCCAACTCACCGAGCGTACCCATCAGCAACCAGTGAGTCGAGCATCTGTAGTCAGATGATGTAAAAACCGAGTAGAGCTTTCAGCATGCCATCTCATTTTATCCTGTTGCCTCGGTTCTTTGATGCAAAACTGAGGGTATGGTTGCTTATACAAATGAGACTGAAGAGATTACATATGAGCCATTGCTTTTCTTCCTGTAGTGTGCCAAACCTGACCAGTGAGCTGTTCACCCTGCAGCCCAACTTCACCCCCATCCAGACCACACACACTGTGCCCAACAACGCCTGGGGAGGTAGGACACACACAAAACAGAAAGCATGCAATTACATTCCCACTTGCTTCCAAACAAGCACACACTAAAAGCTGGATATGCTGTAACAATAATGGCCAGACGCCTTATATTCTTGACTCGTTTCCCCCTCATCTCTCCTTTCATGTTTCCATGGTTACCTATGGAAATCAGGTGACCTGATAAAGCCATCTCCACCTACTCAGATTCACAGTCCAGGAGCCCCTTTGCACTCTGGGAAAATGCTGCCCAATGATTTGGACTCTTCCCTAGCAAATTTGGTTGGCAGTGAGTGTATTGTGTTTTTCCTCAAACCATCAGTCCATCAGTCCTATTTTACCCATTTTTATTCTCTTGCTTACGTTACTTCGTATTTGCCTATTTTTATTTGTTTTCTTAGACCTGCAGTTTGGGAGTATGCCATCCAAAAAGTGAGTGCATTTACATAATCAAAATCTAAGCCAGAAGCAAATTACTTTTTTGTCTGCCTGTTTCCTGTCAGATTTCCCACATGATGCATGATTTCACATGATATGTGCACCTGTAATACACATGTTTTTTGTACATGCACATTAGGCCAGAGCTCCAATGGAGCCAGCTGGTAGAGAAGAAGCCAACAGGAGGAAGTGGCTGGCAATCAAAAACTATGTGTACCAACACAAACTGGACTCACACAACCCATCCCATGGCACCTGCACCCATGCCCGTCCCTCAGATGGTAAATTAAGCTTCATCAACTGCTATTTACCAGAGCCCTTTTCAGATTGACATTCTGGAATATGTGTGGACATTTCAGTCCGGTCTTTAACCAGAACTGTGTTTTCAGACACACCACGTTTGCACTGGAACTTGTCCTTTCGGCTGCCTTCACACAGCAGGGAAAAGTTCCAGATGTCTGTGGGGGAGGGGGGTACCCAGATATTGCATAATGCAGCGGGCGTACATGCGTCATTTCCACAAACAAAGCTAGTATGTGATAGAATTCCTCTCACTGATCGGATTTACGTTGAGCACAATTCTGCGCACACGAAGACGCATAAGAGACCTGGATGATGAAGCTCAATGGTTAATAAAGGAATCACGGAAGCGCTGTGACGCGCTCTGTCGCGCACCCAGGAGACGGTACCGTAGGAGGCGAGCTACCATGGTTCGCCGCATGCTACAGGAGCGAGCTACCCGGCGTATATGGAAACATTCACAACCAAGTGGCGAAGTTTTCTGGTCAGATGTGTTGAAAAACTTTGCCTTCCCGGTCACGTGATATATGTAATCTAGGTGCGCACCAGCGTCCCTCGCTCCCCTCCTCCTCCTCCCTGTCCGGAACTCGACCTCACCAGTCTGAAGCAGCCACCCTGTCCGTGACAAGTCCGGTCCTGTTACTAGGGGCTTCGTCCAGTCTAATTCAGGGAAAGGTTTACCGGATGTTTGTATTCAGACACAAAGGTCTTATGGACAGATTCCCAAACATTTCCGTTTTTCATGGCTTGTCTGAAGGGGGCTCAGGATGATCTGTACTTGCGTCATCAAAACTATGGGGCACTGTGGAAATATGCTCATTGATTTTTGCCTAAATAACTGCTCGACAGGACAACATTAGTGTGTTATTTTGTTTTATTTCAACTTCGCTAACTCCATCTTGAGGGTGCATCTTGCATCACAAAAGACATAAAGCAAAAAATGTTGTAATGTTCTTGTTGATGAGTTCATAATGGGAAATGAACATTACCACGGCATGTCTAACTGGTTTCTGAACATTCAAGTTTTGGGTTTTTGAGGATGCCAGAAGTTACCAGACTTGGACTTGGCAAGTGATTGGACTAAAATGTGTTGGATTTATGCAGTTACTTTACAAAACACAACTACCATTTTACCAACAAATGCAAAGAAAGTAATTCTAGCAACTTCCAATCTTCAGCGATTCAGTTCTTAGATCATAAAAAGATTATGCTTTACAAAGGTACTGCATTGGCAGGTCTTCTACTGTATCGAAGAGCTACACTTTTTATTAATGATTTACACTGAACAGTCCTATTCATCTATGTACTTAGTGCATTTTGCCACCTTTACTTATCACTCTTTAAATAGTCCAAATGAATTCTTGATGGAGCCAAAACCCATCGTGGACACCATCATCTCTTTATCTTTATCTATGCCCTTTGTGCGCCACTCTGATTATGTCCATGTCTCTTCCATTCAATCTGGTTTAATCTTCATAATTTTAGACTGAATGGCCTCTTAACTCTAACTGCTCATTTTGTCAGGAAATGGTTTGGAAAGCCGGAGGCATGAGTTGAATAGAAAATAGAAGTGATTTTATCATGATGAATGGATAAAGGTCGAATTTATCTTCTCTCACCATCTTGAAAGAGACCTAAATTTAACTTTTTGTTTTCTCTCCCAACTCTCCAGAATGGGATGATCTATACTGGATATGTAAGTAATCAAAATGTCATTGTGACACTCTCCCAATTGCCATTCTGCTTGTTGTGCTTTGTCACAAGTTTAGTTTATTACAGAATAATCTGCCACCATAATTCAGTAAATGATTATGGTATCAACTTAACTTTGTTATAGACTTCTTTTTGTGTGTGGGATTAGCAACAAAATAAATTTCTGTGTTAGTATGTGGTATCTTTCGGACTGCTCAAAGGGTATACATCAGATTAGACTACGTCTTCCTACAGGCTCCAGCACCAGTGGCTTTTCCTATGACAACACCCCAAGTGCCTGTGTATGGAATGGTAAAGAATAATTTTCAGTTTTTAAGTCAAAAATATATTCATGCAATATATTCTAAATCATCTGAGTCCTCCATCCATCTTTTCCTGCCTGTTACACGGTTAACCTTCTTCACCTGTGCTGTAACCAGCTCCCTCCTCAGATGAGTCATCAGATGGGGGGTGTTCCCATGATCCCCCCACAGCCTGTCATGTACAACCAGCCTGTCCTGAGACCCACTAATCCATTTGGACCCATCCCGGGTACACAGGTAACACAAAAACAGACATGTTGGCTCAAATGCAACTCCAAGTACAAGGGACATCACATACCAATGATACATTTATGAGGAGATCACATAACTTATTATAACTTATTAAAAGCCATTACAAAGACAAACTAAGCCAGTTTGAGCCGTATACTAACAAGCATTCTGTATAATTTATATGTCCTGTCTGACAAGTCATTACTGAAAATATTTAATTCCAAATATATACAAGTAAGATCAGATCTACCAATTACCTGATATTCTTTTAAAAAGTGCATTTCCACAAATGTATAGATGCTAACATGTACGCAAATTAGATCTTGCCATAACAGTTTTGGAAATATTTTTACTGCAATTGAATTTTAAACGCTCACCTTTACAGGAATTTGGAATTTCAGCCTTTGCATAGATATGGTATGAAATACATTTTATAATGTGCTTTAAAATCTTTTTTTTTCCAAAGCAAGTATTAATCGCATTGCAAAACTGAGTTTGTCGTGCAAAATTGAATGGAATGTAAAAAAATGTATATTTGGATAAATAAAAGCATGAACATTCACACAGCTGAGAAACTGTTATCCTGTCACTGCAGCAAAATACTTTAATAGATGCTTGAACATATGAAGTATTTTATTGGACTAAACTACTCTCAATTCTCCCCATGTCTTCTCCAGATGCACTTCATGTAGAGATGATGTAACCATAGCAGCAAAGCTGAGGAAAGAGGCAAGATAAAGAAATGGAGGGAAAGAGTTGACAGCCAACACAAACCCAGAACCAAATCCAGGAAGAAAGAAACGGACAGCAAGGGAAAGGGAGGAGAGAAGACCAGGGGATGGATTAAAGATTAAATGCTGATGTCAATTTAATGTCACCTGACCCTCAGATTTTCTCTCATCTCTCCATGTGGCTAATAATTTCTGTTTTTAACCAGCGAGTACAGAGACTCCGATCCAGTCCTATCCATAGTTTGTTTTGCTACTCCAACTGGCAATTGAGACATGAGCTGTTGCTACCAAGGCTGACAGCTACATGGAAGTCATGTCCCACTTTTGACAACCATTCATCCTAATAATTTCTTAAATAAAATCTTACCCATAATTCTCTCCATTCCACAACTGAATCAGATTAGGAGGACACATTTCTTTCTCTCACTGGATCATTTGCTGGCACTTTATTCAATGTGAACTTTTGCCAAGGGTGTGTTTCCATTTAGGTGATTTTAGTATCTTGTTGAGACTGATCCTGGTTTTTGTGCCATCCATCACTTAATGTCAGAGGTGATTTGAATGCGTGTGAGCATGTCCCTTTTTCTACATTTGGCAAGCTGCATCAAGGTTATCGTTTCTATTTATGAATTTCTTTATGTTCTTAAATGCGTAAAACAATGATTTTTTTGGGTACGCTTGTGTGATTGTTAAACGGACGCAGCCCACTGCGGTGTGAACTGTGTGCGCGTTTGTCTCTTTTGGTACCTGATGTCATGACTATATGTTGCCAGGTACCAATGTGTTACTGCACTGGAATGAACTGATGAAAGCACTGAAACAGATCCAGCTATCGCACTTGGATGTAAACAAACCCCCTCACACTAACTTTGCTATTTGGGGACATGCTGTACACACTGTGTATTCATTTTTTATTTTATTTTCTGCAGCTGTGCAATATTGCAAAATGTCATTACCCTCGTCCCACCACACACATCCATAGCCTGTTTAGGTATGTTCTCTGCTGTTGTATTGTACTTTAAGTGTCCACCTCATGGTTCTGTACAAAATACTTTAGTTTTCTGGTTTTTATACGTTTTTTGTTATACCTGTATGCTCTGAAAAATGCACTGAGAGCCAGACAGAAGTGGATAGATATCTGAAAGAAGATTTTCAGTCTAGCCAATCAAACACTAAAGGCTTTTCTTTGTGTCCAGAACGATTTTCTGTCCAGAATGGGTGAAGTCTCTTCACTTTGAAAAAAACTGGATTTGGACAAGCACTACAGCACATGTCCAACCTTCACCTAGAGGACTTTAAAACTCTGGTATTACATAATCTAATTTTACTGTACATGGACAGGACAGCTGAAGGTTCTTGCAAAAAGTCCAGAGAACCCTAAATCATCAGAAAGCAAATGAGGGCAATATCTTCCCAACACGACCCTGGTAAAGACTGTAGTGACAGCATACTGATCAATTCAAACAGGCTGAGACAAGAAGCCTTAATGAGGCATTAAATGTTAATGTGGATTTTCTTGCAGATTCAAGGTCAAGTCAGACTCACAGTCCAATGATATATATATACATATATATAGCACAAACCTTCAAAGAAGGGACAACGCTCTGCTGCACAAAAACCTTAAAATCATTGCTGGGATGTACAGTCAAAAGGGGCAATAATTGATTGGGGATGACGTCATTTTCTATTGATTGTGTCTGTTCTATGTACATGTACTGTATGTGTGTTTGTGTGCACATGCCTTCGCATAGAGATTAACAGGGTCATGTTCCTCGGTTAGAGATGGAAGGTCTCTAAGCGAGTTGGTAGCGTGTACTAACTTGGCGTTGAGTGTTTTCGTGACGGTGTCTGACTCTGTACAACACATCGACTTAAGGTGGCTTAAAGATCACTCACCTGCTGAAAAATACAAAAACGCTCCAACTAAAAGCAAGTCCGAGTTTAACCTCTCCAAACAACTGAAGCTGCTCAAGATGGTGATTTCTAACACAATCTTCTGAAAATCCCAACTTAGTGTTGGTGCACTGTTGTGATTTATGTTTGCAACGCAACTGTGGCTAGGCCAATTTTATTCTTTGCGGCCAATACTCTAACAGACTTGAGTTAGAAATCACCACCAAGCACATAGATAGATATAAGGTTTCGCATAAGAATGAACATTTAATTAATCAGCTGTTGCTTCCCTCTTCTCCATTACTCCTTGTTCCAGAGGTTTGTCTTTCTCCTTCAGCTGAAAGCTTCCTTCATTGAGCTCTTCAGCACAACATATTTACGATCCATCCAGGCCAACCTCTGACTGTTATTGTGTCCCTTCTGTATATAGGCAATGCTGTTCATGTGTTTTTAGACGTGCTCCCTCTGTAAAGTGATCAAAGCCCCACTGGATGATTTACTGTATGTGGGACAATTTATTGCTGTACTTGTGTTTGAATGGTTGTAATTTGAAGGTGTCATTATCCAGGGAGGGGGGGGGGGGCAGGGTCAATGTTTGTGTCCGTCTCACGATGGAAGTGGGTTGGGGTTAATCAAAGGAAATTATCACAACTGGTCAATACCAAGAGTGTCTTCATCAAGGAAGAGGGCAGGACAGGGTCTGTCCTCTTCATAACAGGAACATTTTTTTGCACCAAAGTCATCATCAAAGCGCAGCTTCTTCTTATTCAATTCACTATGGATGGATGATATCAGAACTCCAAGGATTTTTTTTTGTTCTTTTATTTTCAAAAGACAAAGAAACTGTCTCTTTTGCATGATTTAGTGTCGTCTTTTTATTGGCTAGTGTGCCCGGTAAAAGCATGACCATAGTGTGAACTCACTCTTACCGGTGTGTTTGGAAAATGTTACAAAAACTTCTCCATGAGATTTTTTTTACTTACCTCTAGACATGAACGCTCATTGACATTCATCATAAGCTGTTTTACAATGTAGAGTCTGTAACAGTTTGAAGGCTGCCTCGCATGGTCAAATGCAATTTGCAACCCACCAAACTTCAAACTCGGTTACTAAAACTGCATCTAGGTAAAACACTATGAATGTCAATGTCGGTTATCACATAACTAGCTAGACATTGCAGTCTTGTAAAAGAAAAAAAAAATCGCTCTTTATTAAAGCGTTGCTATTTTCAATACGTGTGTTTGAATGCTTGCTCCTTTTTCATA
Source organism: Aphyosemion australe (assembly GCA_006937985.1). Lineage (NCBI taxonomy): Eukaryota > Metazoa > Chordata > Actinopteri > Cyprinodontiformes > Nothobranchiidae > Aphyosemion > Aphyosemion australe. The sequence goes on along the minus strand of SSNS01000014.1, from coordinate 2,973,223 downwards.
TTAAGCCAGCAGCATCATGGGAGGTTTTCATTCAAAGTACTGTAACACGTGTTTGGTCTGGTTCACATTGTGTGGTGTTTTTAAAGTGTTTGCCTTGTTGTCCTGTCTAACCATTAACTACTTACCAGTTTCCTGTCAACCTCTGAAGTGCTGAGTGGTTTTCTGAAACCAATCTTCAATTTGCTGGAAGACCAAAATCTGCTTTTAACAATTAGAGTAATGCAAGTCAGACACACTAAGGAGGAAGAATATCTCATCTCTTGCATAAGTGTAGCTAGGCAAAATAAACAGGTCTTAGCACTCTCTGGTCCGTCAATTTTTTTTTTTTTTCTGGAGCACATTTTATTCTACTCTGCAATGCAAATTTGTGTGCAAAACCTAACGTTATAGTATTCTGGAGAATTACAATCCCCAACGCACCCTAGAACAAGCTTATCCAATTTGCCAATTCCATTAAAAAACTTTGAAAATAAAAATTTCTTGTAAGGCAGAGTGAAGTTAAAGAGCAAATTCAATACAAGAAAACAAATGCTAATTGGAAGAGTGGGTTGGTTGTAAACTATTACAGAAAACTCAACACCTTTTATACTCAACACTAATCTGTTAAAATGAAGAAAATTAGTTGCACTCACCACCAATGCCACTTCAGAGACTGCTCTGGCTGCTGGAAATCAGCTCTGCATTTTCAGAAACTGCCGCATTTTCATGTCATGTCAACAATTGGCTAATTGTCCAAATTTTAAACTGTCAATTTACATAAACCTGCTCATGTTATTACCTCAGCATACCATTTGTGTATACAGCATTTGAAACACTCATGCAGTCCTCTAGTGTCAATCTGTAAACGTTAAGTGTTGTTGAGGGCATGAAACTCAGCGGTATTCACGACAAACTCTTCTTCGCAGGGAGTAACATATCATACCTTCAATTGTTTTAGCTCTTTTATACATTAAGCTTTATCATCAGGTTTGCATTGTTATCAAATTTTGTTTTTTTATTCTAAAGAGGCATAAATTAAATGTTTTTGGAAGAAAATTGAATAAAAAAAACATCATCAGATTTTGAACTTTGCATTATTTGGTGACTGCTTTAGAATTATAGATACAACCTTTTCAAATATTCACACAAAGAAGAAGTTCTGTTGAATTTTTTTTATTGATAATTAAACATTTCAAAGAACAAATGACAAAATGTAATTTAAAACAGCAGGGTAGTACTTGTGTTTGTTGTCATTCATACAGGTTGAATGTGGCTTCGGAAAATTGTTATTTTTTTTCGGGGGGGAAAAAAGGGAGTTGAGCGTCGAACCAGCAACTGATCCTGAGCCAGATTATTCAACTCTGAAATCGAGGGTCTACCAGTGCGCTCTTCATCAAGGCACCTAGCCCCACAGTGGCGGCAGGGCTGGTTTAATAAAAACTAAAACCAACCATCCAACCTGAATGTCCCAATCTGGCTCTTGGCTGTGATTGTCTGTTACTCTTTAAGTGACAGGTTGGGCTAAGAACGTAGCTGCTGAAAGCGATGAGATTTAGATTGGAGCTGGTATAGAAGTCCTCAAAGGATTGTGTGTGACTTGTCAAGCTGGGAGCAGGAATGTATGAGCAGAGTATGCTTGGAGAAAAGTGAGCAGGAAAAACCAAAAGCAGGAAGAACTGGATCTCCCAACACAAAAGACAGGAGATAAATTTCCAGAAATCGGAAATCCTGACAAATGAAAATCCCGAAGACAGGTAAGGAACAATAGGTATGGACGTAAGTGTTCCTGTACTGTGAATGTGTGCTAGAGAGTGTGTACGCATGTTTCAGGGAGGGGCAGGAGTGTGTGGTCTGAGTGTTTACCTTAGTGGGGAGACACCCCATCGTCCACAGCAGTTTCAGGCCTAACGCTGCTGTTTCCCCCATCCCACTCTACAGCTGCGTGCGGCGTACGTCCAGGGCAAGGGCTCAGTATGGCTCCCTCCCACTCTAGCTGCAATAATCAGCAAGAGGAAGAAGGTGGCTGGAGCAGCAGCAACAACAAGGCATGCAACTAACAATTCACATGGAGAAGGTGGAACAATGTGGAAATGTAGGGTCGCAGTGTGTCATTTAAACCTTACTCTATTAGCTCATGTGCCCAATAAGAATCAGGATGAGTCATGTGTGGTACAATCAGATCTGCACAACTACCCTAATTCAGAGAAGTCCGCTGGAATCAGATATGCATGAAAAACTATTAACCAAGTAAAACGCTTCTTGATCTAAGTGTGGAGTTAAACAGTTGCCCGTGTGATCTAAGTCCAGAACAAAATAGGTGAGGTGTCCTTTGGACAGGTCGTTGGTCCTTCTGACTGCTACTGGACAAAAAAAAAAAAAAAAAAGAAAATCAATCCTCCCCATGAATGCCGAAAACAATCTATGTCAACTGCAACACAAAGACCACCGTAACATATTCCACCCTGTCAACAACCAAGATCACACAAAGTTTGTGGACGTGACACCCCCTCCCTTAAGAGTTGTTTCTTAATCAAAGTACAACTCAACTGCCCTACACCAGGTCTGCAATTCTCCTTGAAGTTCAATCGTCTCATCGTCTTACTAACAGTCACTATTTTTCCAAATATTGGCTGGCTATTACTCTTAGATTCAAAGTATTTACACGAGTACCAATATTTATTTTCCTGTATGAAATATGGGTCAATGTTTCCCCTAAATCATGAACGCGTTCCACGAAAACAGGTAAGGAACAAAAAAAAAGAAAAGTAAGAACGCTAATGATAGAAAGTTCAAAAAAATAAATTGGAATTTTAAGTATTTATAATGCTCAAATTCTATAAAAATTATTGATCACATATTTGCTGACGTTAAACCTGCCTCTGTAGAATCATATGTACAAACAAAAGGCAGAGAACTGAGTATTATCTGTAACTATGCAATGACGCGAAAGCAACAAACTTGCTTTTCTTGGATGTTCTGTTAAAAGTTTAACACAAACAAACTGAATGTTTTCAAAAATACCAAAGGATTCTGTTGAGAAACAACCAGTCTCAGTAAACACAGAAATAGCTAAATGCAAAGTCTGGGCCAAGCAAAAAATAAAGAAATGACATTAATTACTCCAACGGAACAATCAACCCGATCTACATTTATACTAGATTATCAAAGTCACACCGAAAGTTGAAACTTTCCTTATCCTATCAAACTTTATGGTTAAATCAGTCAAAACTCATTCAAAATAACTGAACTGCTTGTATGAACCGAACTTTTACTCACACTGAGAAAATCCCTCAGTGCTACAGGGTCAAATGGGTGCCATACTACACCCTGAACTCCAACAAGTCATCTTACGCCACACCAGAGCTTCAGTTAAGTTACTGCCTGATTGGATCACAATTCAGAAGCCAAGTGACATTGAGTTTATTTTGTTCACAACTTATATATTTTCACCGTTTGTTCTCTCCTTTTAAATGTTTCACATGAGGCAAACTCCATCTAAGAAGTTTCAAAAGATCTGCAGCTAGTTTCATTAAAGGCCTGATACATACTCCACAAAGGTGTTGGGTAGAGCTGCTACACCAAGCTCAAAGAGCACTCTGCATCATAAATATACTACAATAAATGCTTTGGAGATCATTTCTGTGCAGTTTTCAAATGAACCATTTATATCCATCCTGACTACTATAGAAACCGTCATGACAAAACTATTGAAAATATAAGAGCAGCTCTGCAGTCTGACACAATGTAGCCTCTGAAATGGCCCAGTAAAAAAAAAAAAGTGAAATGTAACTGGTGGAGCTAGAAGACTATGAGAAAAAAATGGAAGTGCATATTTTAATATGCAAAAGTATGCAGAGTATATAAAAGGCCTTGATCCAGACTTCAACTAAAAAAGGTCTCTAGAGACTTCCCCTTGGCCTCTAACCTTAACCCTGCTCCAGGCAATGTTAAGAGTGTGAACATTTAACAAGAAACCAGCCGTTTAACAATATTTCAATTTAGGTTTCCCCGATATCGCCACTTGTCTAAAGACCTTGCTAACTCAAAGATGACGGATTGGCAAACTATTTAGCCAAGTAAGAGAAAGGGAATTAAAGCACATTTGAATCGTTTGACTTGCAACCTCTTTGAATTTCCCCTCTACGCCATCCCTCATGTAAATACAAATGCGTAAGTACACGCATCAGCAGCGTGTGAGGAGTGTGTAGGGGTGGGACTGACTATCGATAAGGGGGCTCTGGCGTGTGGTAAGGGTAATCATGACGCTGGGGCATGGACTGCCCGTGTGCGGGTGTCTGCTCATACGGTGTAGATGTGGAGTAGCTTCCCGCTGCTTGGTAAGCTCCAGATGAACCATATGCTCCTGAAGCACCGTAGCCTGCGGATGTGTCATATCCTGCTGAGGAGTCGTAGCTTCCTGATGAGGCATCGTAACTCCCAGATGAAGGGTTGTAGTTCCCCGTTGATGCGCCGTAGCTTCCCGAAGTGTCGTATGTTCCTGGGGCTGCATAGACGTCTGAAGCGGCATACGTTGGAGGGGCTGTGTACGTCCCTGGGGGTGCAGGGATCGTGGTGGCATCTTGTGTCTGTGTTGTAGCTGATGGAGGTGGAGGAGGTGGTGGAGGATTGGTGTAGGCATACTGAAGGTACTGATACTGTTCCTGGTACTGTTGATATTGTTGGTACTGATGCATTTGTTGGTAGTATTCTGAGTAAGACCTAAAGTGCATTTTAAAGTGGAACAGTAGGAAAGAAGCACAAGAAAGGGAGTATAAATGTAAAAAGGTCTAAAAAATGTCACAAATTGATTACAAATGATTATGTTATGAACTGAGAAGGGATAAAAAATGTTTTTTCCTCTTTTGGAATGATTAAATAAGATGTGCCGTGTGTACCTTGCAACTGGATCTGACCCTTCAGCAGTTGTGGTGGCAACAGGGGCATCTTCAGGAGCTACTCCAGGCGGTGTCGGCAGAAGCGGGCCTCGCTTCGATCGCATTTGAGCGAAGGAACTTGGAACAGGATCAGGGAGGAGGGGGGCTCGATTTCCTCTAATCGGGCTGCGGTCTCGTTCGGTATCTGTGGGTGCCGCCTTTTTTCCTGCCTGCTGCTCGGCCAGAACCTGTAATTGGAAATATGTAATATTTATGGTAAAAGTTAAACAATATTATATTAAATTTTAGAGCAAATGTAAACAAACCTTCTGTCCTTCCTGAAAGAACTTGGCTCTTGCAGCCTCAAAAAGTGTAGTGGGGTCTGGTGTAACAGAGTGATCTCGCTCCTCAGGTGCAGCAGGTGGATTATGATTAGAAAGCTCTTGGTACACCTGGTCAGCAACAGTTCCATATACTTGACTGGCAAGCGCACCATATATGACCCCATCTGCACCTTTAGCACTTGTGATGCCTTTCAGAGCAGCATAGGTGGGGTCAAAGGTCGTCGTGTTATAAAATGAGTTATGGACACTTTGCTGAACCTGCAAAATACAAAAAAAGTATATAAACCACTGGCAGGAAACTCAAATGTAACTAAACATAATCCATCCTACATTGTCTCCGCTTTCATAGCTTAACTTAAACAGCACTCAGAAAATATCCAGCACAAAAAAATTACTAACTTGAATGGGTAGACCAGCAGCTGCAGCCGCTGCAGCAGCTAGTACAGCTGCCTGACTCTGGTGATGTTCCAGAGATGGAGACGGTCGAGGAAGAAGACCCTCTCTGCCACCTGCAAGCACAGATAAATGCATTAAGTGGTTGCATTATATTAATGGAAGAAACTATTAGATTTTGGTTCAGGTGAAGAACCTCCAGCGTTTGCTCCTCCCGCTGATGCAAGCTGGTTGACCAATGGTTGAGCTTTGGAAAGCTCCACAGCCAACTGACGCCCCTTAAACATGGTCCCATTGAGTGCATCAATGGCTGCCAGGGCCTCCTCCTTCCTCTCCATATGCACAAACGCATAGCCAACATTTGAGCATAACCTGGCTGTAAAACACATAAGGAAAACTTCTCAATTTGATGTTCTCAGTGTTGTTTCCTCAACAACTATAACACTCAAATGCTAGTTGTTCAGATCTAAAGCTCTGTGCTTTACCTTTGACTTTATCACAATCTAAAACTCGTCCAAAAGTTGAGAACAATCCATGCAAGTCATCTGCTGAACACGTGGCACTAATATTTCCTACAAACACTTTAATGGAGTTGGGCGGGCGTGCACGCGACTCTTCGACCACCAAGGGTCTACCTCTGTACTCCTTGCCATCCAGGTGCCGTATGGCCCTGTGAGAGAGCAAAAAATATATAAATCTACATTTTTCAAGATGATAATTACATCTGCAACTGATGGCAAAAATATGCAATTTAGTATAGATACTAGCTTAAGACATCTGAACATAACAGCCAACAAGGAAAGTGGCAGCTAATAAAAACAATGAAATTATGCCAAAGAAAAGCCATGCATTACCTCACTAACACAATTATTCTTGATTAGTGAGAACTAACAGACAAAAATGTTGTTTGACTCTTTTAAAATTATGTTGAGAATCAAACAGCAGCACAAAAGGTTAGATGCAAAATTAGAATCATGAGATAAGGCGCTGAAGATGAAACATTACAAAGCTTCATTTTTGTTTCTTTCATTACATAAAAAAGATAACCTCAAATTATGATCAAATACTAGATAGATGTTACACTACTCTACATTGTGTAATGTGCCCTTAATTAACATCCAATCCCAAGTTACATATTCATTGGTATTGTTAAATGTACGTCTAAGTTGAAACCTCTAACCTTTATACACTAAACATCAATTTATTTAGCATAACAAAACAACAAAATGTCAGTTGTTTACCTGTCTGCTGCTCCTTCTCCCTTCAAGGTAACGAAGGCGTACTGTCTGAGCAAGGAACAGGTGTTGATTTCTCCATAAGGAGAAAAAAGTTTATTCAGTTCCTCCTGAGTGGCATCTAAAGGGAGGTTCCCCACAAACAGCTTTACGTTATCACTCATTTCTGTAGCAACCAGACATCTGGGGGGAAAAAACAAAACACGGTTTAGCTAACATGTTTTATTTGACACTCAAAAGAGCTAGCAGGCTATTAGGTTAGCCGGCCTCTACAGAAATACCTAGCAGTGCTAATAACATAACAGCTCTGGCTTTTGCTTTTAATTAAAAAATATAACGTAACAATTGCCGGCCCACAATTGGTTTCATTAGCTTGCTTTTTGGTTTAACAAATGGCGTTATTGTAGGAGCTATGTACATGACGTGTGTGTCACCATGCTAACATACTTTTCGCGGCGAAAACGGAACAAGTTTGGAACGGTCTGTGAGGCTGCAAGCCCAACTAACCCCTGCAGAAAGACAATTAAAACAATGCCATGAATCTTATGTACAAAATGGTATCTTAAACTACCTAAAATGTTTTAAAACTCCCACTGGCCGTCTTGTTAAACGCTAACAATGTGTAGCATTAGCAAAGCTAGCAGAAAAGGCCAGCGTTGGCGGTTTTAACGGCGACTACAATCGCACAGTCAAAGTTAAAGCCTTTTGACTACTAGTAAATATTATTAAGTATACTCGCAAATACCAACATATTTTCAGAATTGCCCTATAAACTGGGAAAAGATTAATAAAACCAACATGGTACTCCGAGGGCTTACCTAACGCGGTCCTGAAGCTGATGTATTTCAAACCTCACATCCGGCTCCGGTGTTGTGCCGAATTATGCCCCCATACTGAACAGGAACTTTGTCGCCTTCGCTGCCGGAATTATTAGCCCATGAAAAACAACTGTTACTGCAGGTACTTTGATAAAGCAACTTGGAAATAAAGTTTGGGGACTCACTTTGGAAAATAATGCAGATTTTATGGCTGTAACTCCTTTTAAACAAAAATAACAAGAGCTTACAGTCTGGCTTGCTGGTTTTTAATATTACTTAAATCGATTATTGGATAAATAAAAAAATACATTTTTTTACTTTGTCCATTTCTTTTTTATATCACCTTTTGGTTTTAAGAAAGAAATCAACGGTTAAAGTTGCTTTTCCTGACAGGGGTTCTGTTTTCGGCACAACACCGTCGCTTTCAGTTGTGGAAGATAGGGGGCGCTGTTTCTTCCCCAAAACGTTTTTTTTTAACTACACATCGCCGTCATAATGCTGTTTGTTTAGTCTCTCCCTTGATATATTTGTTGGCTTCTTCACATTCAGAGGTGAAAGTATTTCTAGTTATTGTGATTCTGCTTCAGACCAATGACTGTAGAAAAGACGTCTTACTTGCTTCAGACTCACGAGTATCCTGCTTAGCATGGATGGTATTTCCAGGTGTGATCAGGTGGTTGAGGGAGGAGCCACTAAATCCGCTCTGCCCAAGCGACAAATTGTGTAAGGAAGCCGTGAAAGCTCAAACATAATCTTCTCGTAAATACGTCTCTCTTTTTATTGTAGTTTTTGACTTTTTTTTTTTTTTACCATTTTGGTTTACCAAAACTATCGTGTTCAAAAGACTGATGGTTTAAACTCTTTTATTCAGCCCATTTTATTAGATATGGGGCGCGAGTTTACGGTGGACACGCGCTCTCTCCACCTTCTGGGAGGAGCCGAGTTGACGGGGATCACGTCTCAACGGGGGAACACATGTCGACATAACACCAGAGTGAAAAAGAACTTTTCTCGACTGTAAAGTTGAGTTAGAACAGGGAGCATGCCACCGCAAAGTAAACCCGGAGGGAATAGAAATCAGAAACGGTAAGGAAAAGGTAAGCAAGCGCTGAAGGATTAATCACTAATGGCCAAATCACGACAGCTGAATGAACAAGAATGACTAATGGGATCAGGGAGATGTTCAGGTTTTAGGAATGCACGTTGCGCACCTAGAAAGATGTGGCTGCTGTCAGTTTAAGTTTGTATCACTGTAGAATAAAAATGAAAGCAAATGCACTTTTGATCTGTATTTCTATTCTAACATGTAATGCTGATGTGGCAACTGGGTGTTTCTGTGTCTTTAATTGAAAGCTTTGCCTCGTAAAGGTGGTTGTTTCATTTAAGCTCTGTCTGAGCTGCTGCCATTCACCAAGTCTGGACTTGCTGTCCAAATCCAGGCAGATTTGCTATGCAGGTGTGTGTCTGGAGGTGTAGAAGAAGTCTTCCTGATTGAGACACAGCCACCTGACCTAACTATGGGTCTGCATTATGATTTCAAGTTTTCATTGATGTGTGTGTTTAGATGGCCCAGCAGGGAGAGCCTCTGTATGATTTCCCACAGCCCTCCCAGCCATCTCAACGTAAGCTGCTGTGTCCTCAAAGAGGACGTGGCTCTCTGAGAAGCATCAGTGTGCTGGACCGTCTCCTGCTCACTGTCCCTGTGTGGCTTCAGCTGTCAATCAACCCTGCCACTGCACTGCACATACTGCAGAGAGAGCCTCCTGGGGTCAGACACACACTAAACACTCGCTCTCATCAACACACCAAGAGTTTGCACATTTGTCTGATGATTGAGGTAATCAGATGCATTTTGGTCCTGCAGACATTCCTGGTGAGGAAGTCCCGCACATCCAAAAGAAATGTGCTCTGTGTTCGTTTGGCAGATGACAGCGTTCCATCCTTCGTTCAGCAGTTCGGCATCAGGGAGGAACAATCCAGTAAGGGTGTTTGCTGAGAACTCATAGAACAGCCAGATTATTACAACATATTTACCATTTATGGTTCCTGGTACAATGATGCTTTTTGGTCAGAATTACGCTCATGTGCCTGATCAACAAATTCAGCTTTGATTTCTCTATAGTTATTTTTAATAGCATTTGTAAATCACAACATTTTTGTAATGGTGCATTATGATCTTTTGTGTCTTTTTGTAGTCATTTTTGCATCAGTTTTGCTTCTCTGTGTTATTTTTGTTGTCGTTTTACGTTTGTCCAGTTTGTAAAGGGTAGAAATCTGTTTATTTGCTTCTTCCCGGGGTTGTAGAAATGCTCCATTCCCCATCATTAAAACATGGTTTTGAGCTTTATTGTTGATGCATTTTTCTACTTAGATTTTAAAAAATCCCATTTTAACATTTTGAATTTCCTTCACCACCAGCTCTTTCTCTGGAGACTTCCGCCATCAGCTTCCCAGATCTCCCTAGGCTTATTTCCTTTTACTGTGTCAGCAGGTAATAAAAAACTCCATTCTTTTTTGTTTATTCTCTCCGTATCTATTGATTCTGTAGAAGTAAAGTGTTTTACTTACGTTGTGTTTGTGCATCAGAGACGTGTTACCCTCCCCGCTGGAGCTTCCTGAAGCCATCGCAAAGGCAACATCGCACAAAGAGCTGGAGTCCATCTCCCACATGGGAGTCGGTGGGTGACTCACTATACGTTTGGAAATGACCTCCCACCACCTGGGGGGGATAATATCATGTCCTCTACCCTGCTGAAATTTAAAACTTATAATAATGACATCTTAATTGTTTTATAGAGTTCTGGAGCTCCCATCTAAATGTTCGTGGGCCACGCATGGTGCCTAAACCCAAGATAGAGGAGGAGAAGAAGCCAGATTCTGCAACATCAGTACCACCCGACACGCCGCTGGATATAGCTCCCCATCTGAATTTAGAAAGCCAGCCTACAGAAGTGCCGGAATCAGACTCTAGCAGCAAAGAAACTGATCCAAGTCCCACTTTATTCCACGAGTTTTGCCCGATCAGGACTCGCAGCCCCAGAGAGCTGGACTGTGGCTCGGGTCAGGGTGCGCTCTGTTTCATCAACCCTCTTTTCCTACAGTCTCAGACGACTTTGTCCAGGCGGCGCATGTTCAAACACAGCCTCAAGGTTCGGGTTTCCACGGAGACATCAACGCTGCTCTCTCCTCCGCTCGCTCCGCCACCTCCTCCGCCTCTAATGCCAAAAACCAAAAGAAAATGTAAAGGGCCAAAACAGGAGCCCTGTGGGATTAAAGTGGATCAAGCAACTGATGACTCCCAGCCTCCCACACAGAAACAAGAGACTCCATCAGGAACTCCTCCTTTCTCATTGGAGGGTCAAGAGGAGACCCAGATGAGTCAAAGTAAAGCTGGAGTGAAAGAAGACACCTCAGCTCAGCTACCAGCGATAACGGAGCCTGTTTTAGATGAATACATGACGCCTCAGACAATCAACTCCCACTCGCTCTCTCCTTACCAGTCACCACTGGTTTCTCCCAGGGCACCTCCTCTTTTCCCCAAAGTTAATCCATCCCACTCTCCTCACGAGTCTCCCTCTGCCTCACCCTCTCTCTCACCCTATCAGTCCCCATCTTTATCCCCCAGAATTCCTGCGTTCCTCTCACCGAACTATTCGCCCAGCATCTCCCCTTCTCCCTCCCCATCCTCCTCCCCACTGACAGAGCAGGTCTACTGTGCACAGACCACTCCCCCAGGAGCAGAAGAGGAAACGCACACGGATGGAGAACAGGATCACGACGTCGAGGCTGGAAAAAATGACCCGAACGAGGAGGAAAGTGTGGATTTGCTGATGAGCGCTGCGTCTTTAGAGGAAATCCAGACCTGCAGTTCGAACAGTGATGCTGAATTAGAAGCTCCGCCTCTTTCACTGGATAAACGAGCCTCAGACGAACAGACAGACTGAATTTCATCACCTTTAAAGCAATTTCTAAAGATTTTAAATTGTAATTATTTAAAAACATCCAAATTTTTTATTAACATATATGGATTCAACTTGCTGCTTTAATTTAACCGACTTCCTCTGCTGAATAAACCCAGTCAACGTTGTGATGTCTGTTAGTGAAGCTTTGAATAAATTTATGATTTGATTCCAGTAAAATACCAAACAGGTTTATTCAAACATTTTATTTGTGTTGCTTTATCATCACGTTTCATACAAAGAGTTGACACAGAAATAGATCTACTCAGTTAATTTATCAAACCTGAAGAGGAAAGTGGATTTTTTTCCCCCCTTTCGGTTGCTTTATTGTTACCAGTTAACAGTCAGAACCCGTTAAACCATCAGTCCAACCATCCCGTGTTTAATTTTATAAATCTATCTTGAGATTTGTGGCGTTTTTAACATTTTTGTCGAAGAATTGTTTAAACTTTTAACTAAAAGTTCCCAGTATGATCTGCAAGCGTGATCACAAACAGATGTAGTTTGTGTCTGGAGCAGTGCGCTAACACACCCAGAACTTAACGATCTAATCCACACTTATGGCTTTTTTATAAGCAAAACTTTAGTTTTCTCACCATCGCCTTCTTTTAGGTTTCATTTAATGAGTAAGTAAAAAATAACTCAGTTTTAGAAAAGTTTTGCATCAGATAATTCATCAACACCAGCAGGGGGCGTCTCTTGTGTTCAGAGCCAGGAGGTCGGCCTCCAACTGCTCCGCGTCCTCGGGGAAGCGCTCGGTGAAGGAGCGGATCAAACCTGCCGCGCTGCCCTCATACTCCACCAGCTCCACGTTGTCTCCTGGAAAACACGACATGAAAATGATTTTTCTTTTAGGTTTCTTTTTGTAAACACTGGAGACACTGGTTCTGACCACCCCCCGTCACGTTTGAACCAATCAAATCCAGCCACTGACCGCTGACTCTGGTGTTGGCCTGAACGAACATCTTGCGATCCTCCTTCCTCAGCAGCACGGTGTCCCGCAGTCTCAGGAAGTTGTAAGCACCCTCGTCGCTGACGCTGGAGTAACGCTGATAAAGAGCCCTGCCTCCTTCCACATCAGCTGTTGACTTTAAAACCTGCAGACAAACAGATTATTAAACACCTGCTACATGTAGAAAAAGGTGAAAACAATTCTTAGATCCTCACATGCTGATGCTTTTGATTAGACATAACCTTCCTCACAAGATGCAAAATTCGGACACACCTGCAGTTTACAAAGGAACCTGTGGATGGCGCTCTTGCCCACTGTATGGATCTTGCTCCGGTCGAGTGTGATTCGTGCATCGGGCTTGCCGTCCTGGCCGGTCACTTCCTCCAGGCCCACCAGACCCTCTCCGGCTTCCAGCAGAACACGCAGGATGACGAAACGAGCCTGCATGTGAGCCTGAGACAAAAAGAGAAACGCGTCTCTCTGGATTTGTCTTCTGACAGTCGTGTCCTCCTAGCTAGCTGTTATACCAACCAGACACGCCTAATCATGCTAGGTCATAGGAGACACGTGCTTAATAATCTGAAAGAAACCACAACATGTCTCAGTTTCCACTAGATGGACTACCTGTCTCCAGCCCTTGCTCTCAGGTGTGTAGAACTCCAGGCCCAACAGTCCAGCTCTGACCATGCTCAGCCAGTTGATGTACACCACATCCTCTGCATCCTGATCTTCATGACCAAAAATACTGGACACAAACAGTAAACTCTGTCAAATGAAACATTTAAGACAAAATTACATCAAATTAGTGATGCAGGACTCTAAAACTCACCTCAGCACTTGTTTGTTGATGCACAGAAACAGACCAACGCATTCGGCGCGGCACTCCTCATAAGAAGAAGCGATGGTGGAGAACTTACTGTCCCATGTCTCGCTTCCCCGATACCAGCTGGACACCTGGACGGTGAAGTCAAAGTAAAGAAAAGTTCCGTCTCAAATTCAGACACGTCAACACGTTCAAACACAAACTCACCAGTTCTCCGGTCTCTGGGTTGATCACCTCAGTCTGATCAAAGTTGAACTTGCCGTCGTCGTCCTGAGGAGAAAAAACAGAGATGTATTCTTTCATTAAAACACCTGAGGAGGAAATGAAGCGGAAGTTGGTGTAAAACAGGACTGACCTGGACAAACAGCTTCCCGCTGCCATGACCCAACAGCTCATGAAGTCCAACCTGTACCTCAAAGGATGGACCCTTCCATTTAATGAACAAATCCTGGATGTAAAACAGGGATGATTAATTATATAAAGAGGTAAACTACTGTTAGATCATCAGGAGGCGGTGCTCTTTACCTTGTCCTTCTCCTCAAGGAAAGTGAGTTTTTCTTTCTTTGTAGCGTAAGATATGGCAACCACGTTTCCAAGAGACACGTTTTTAAAGCCCTCAGACTGTCTGATGTCATCGTCTATAAAATTAAACACATCCCAAAGTTGTAAATGCATAAAAAACCAACACCAAAGGGAGAGACTGAGGTGCTTGACATGATTTACAGTTTGGGATGTTGATGCCAGCTGGTATTCCACTCCCAGCGAAGGTGAGGACATCCAGCGAGGTGAAGTCTGGTTTCAGGAACGTGTCCTTCTCAAACTCTCGGGGCCAAGGCAACTCGGGAAGCAGGACTTCAGCCGAATTCACCAGCTTAGCAAAACGCTCGCTCATCGCCTTGTTCACAACCGCAACGAAACCTAAAATATGAAAACTTCGATTAAACAGAGAAGCCAAACTTGGACTCCCTTTATCTTCATCCACTCACACAACATTTATATTTGCTTTAGAGCAGGGAACCCTGGTCCTGGAGAGCCGCTATCCAGCACGTTTTAGAGGTTTCCCTGCTTCAACACAGTTGAGTCAACTGTTCAGCAGCTCATCAGGCTCTGCAGAAGTCTGTTAATCACCTGCTGATTAAAATCAGGTGTGTTGAAGCAGGGAAACCTCTAAAACATGCTGGATAGCGGCTCTCCAGGACCAGGGTTCCCTACCCCTTAGAGTCATGCACTGAAGCACAAATCAAGTTCACAGATTGAAACATTTAAAACTGAAGCTTTTGCAAGATAGCCGTGGGATTTTAACTTGAATCCTAATCAGCAGCATTATTAGACCTCCTAAACTTGGCTGTTACCTTCAAACTCTCCTCTGGAGCCAAATGGGTCTCGGTAGCTTTCAATGAAACCTATATAACTGAGAAAAAGAGGTGATGAGTAACAAGACTGAAGAAAAGGAAAAGGTTAATAATGCAGGTAGCACTGGAGAAGAGCAAAGGTGAGCTGAAATAAGGAAGCGAACACAGAAAAAGGAGACCTATGACGTAAAAATTAACGAGAGCAAAGGTGACTTTTATTGCTGTGTTATGCAAATCTCACATTTCTAAGATTTCTGTCACAGTTTATGTAAAATGAATTCAGTTTACCACACTGAGTATAAGAACTTGAGGTATTTAAGTGCTTTAGGTCACCTCTCAACAATTGGTCCCTTGTCTTTGATCCAGTACCGCGAGCCCTCTTTGTGGGCTTCAATAGAACCTATGGTGAAGCTGCGCTGGTACTCTTCCAGCATCTTCCTCTGGTTCTCATTAGCAGCATAGGCCTGTTGAGAATTCATGAGCAAAACAAGATTTTAGTGGCAGGAAAATCAATGAGATGTCAAAACGAGTTTTCCTCTCCACTGTCACTACATGCTTGCTTAATATGGGGATTGCTGTAAAGACTCTGACACAAGTCAGTGACTCAATGCAATCTGCTGGATTATCCTACAACTTTAATGAACTGAACTCAAAGCACTGATAAGTTCAATGTTTACTTTGTGAAGGGCCTTGAGACGACTCGTTGTGATTTGGCGCTATACAAATAAATTGAATGAGTCCTGTCTGACACACTGGGCTCTATTTTTGTGTGCATAAATCTTTGTCACTTTTTTCAGCGTTTACCTGCCATTGGTAATGATAAAAGTTGTGAGTGCTGCCTGTTTTTTTTCTATATCTTATTTCCAGCATCTCCAAAATTTCAGTTAAACTATCTCTAACCTCCTTTGCTCCTTAAAACCAGCTAAAGAAAAGCAGACAGCTGTCCACCTTTACCTGTGCTTGCTGGAGAGAATGACAGACTTTCTCCAAAAGTGGATTATAATCTCCCCTCTTCACATTGAACTCTTTGTTCTCGAAGCTGAAGCTGCCACAGCAGGACTCGCACTCCCCATCTACGGAGCAATCTGCCAAACAAATATTATTTATGACATTTTATTTTTAGAAAAACAGGATCATCAGTTAGTTACACAAACACACTTTACGAGCACCGCTAATAATCCTACCACATTCCAGGTCACAAGCTACAATCTCTCTGGAACAGAACCCCAAGTCTGATCCACTCATAAAATGTGACCGCATTTCAGACATCGGCCAAGTGTTTTACTCTTGTTCTGACCTTTCTGCACAACTGAAGCCAAACGCACTTCATAGCAGGTTTTCCCTCCATTGTCCCTCTTGAACAGACGAGTGTTGTAAGCAGACAGTTTCTATAAACAAACCACAACAAAGTCAGAGGAAGGGAGAGACACTCGAGTGGATTCAAAACTGTAAATTTAAAAAATATTGGAGTTGAATTTGCCTACTTTTGAGTCTAAGAACCTCTGAGCCAGCTCTGCATCCTCCAAACAGCAGTTCCCTGAGAAATAGGTGGTAATTCCCTGAGAACAAAACAGATACTCCAGTCATTTTTTTCCACAGCCTAGTGTGTATTAGTGAGAATAGAACACAGAACGATATTTTCAAAAAACGCTAAAAGAAGAGAAAAGTAAAACACAATATAAGTACCCACCTTGTCACCCAGGCCAAGCTGCTTCTGTCTGTCTTTTAGGGAGTACATAAGACATGAGCAGCCGTCCCACAGAGCTTGCATCTCACTGGGTTTCTCCTGAAATGCCTGGCTGGCCTTCACCAGAGTCTCCAGTTTGTCCTGAATAAAAAATACCACAACCACATGTGCACTTCAATTTTTAAAAAAAACAGCATTTTATTCAAGAGAATTCTCCATTCTTTAAAAATGGGATTCAAACCCAAGATTTGATGGATTCTTACCTTTGGTAGATTTGGAATGAATTTGGTGTCTCCAAAAGACTTGTAGTTGCCCATGTTTGCATACACACCTGCCGCATATACCAGGAAGGCCTAAAGATCACAAAAGGGGACAAAAACACACCAAAATATAGTTATTTAGAAGGAAAAAAGTGAGATATCTGCATGAAAAACCATCAGAAAATATATGCCATGTACCTGGTACTCCTCAGAGCTAAGGCCAGCTGCTTTAGCAACCACTTCCAGCTGCTCTGGCGTCTGCTTCCTAAAGATTCTCTGCAGCAGGACAAAGATGTCTGCAGACTCTGGGGACGTCTGCAGCAGCACTATCAGACCACCGTACCTAACAAAGATCACAAGAACAATGCAAATACTGCTTTACGCCTCACTAAATTCCAATGATTTCAGTCTGAAGCTCAGATGGAGACACTGCCTTCTAAAATCCCTACGGATGTCTTTATGCTGGTGTTGATTTGTCAACAGAGGTTTGAAACATACCAAGTGGCTTGGGAAAGATGATGCGCATACATCTTCTCTTGAGGTGAAAGCAGACGAAAGGCTTCGCTGCAGTTGAGTGCAGAGATACCAATATCATTTGGGAGGTAGTACAGGGAGTCCACCATCTTGGCTGTGAGATAATGCTGATAAGGTACTGTTGGAAAGACAAAAGTACAAAAAATATAGTGAAAAAAAGTACCCAAAATTAAGAGGGCAATGCAGGAAAAAGAACAAGCAAGACTGCTATTATAACTGTTTAAAGAAATAAAAACAAAGAAAATAGCTGACAAAGAGCCCAACCTTTTTTATATATTGTTTTTGTTCTAATGTAACATGCTTAAAATATATAGAATGATATATAAATAAAAACTCTGATAAATTTTGCATTATGATTGCAATTTAGATCCAGATTTTTGCTACGTAAATGAGATTAATGAGAAATTAGGACAAAAATTGACATTTTTTATGGAATTTGTTGAAACAAAATTGCGTTAAAATACTTTCCTTTAAGCTAAACAGCCCATAGTTGTTAACAGAAAATATAAATCAATAGCTTGCCTATTTAAAAAAATCTGTAAACATTTTAACATACTTAATTAGGCAATCCTAAAGTAAAACCACAATGTAATCGATCTATCACATAACAGTTTTTGAAATCACAGCTGCTCATCGGTAACATCCTCAGTGACCCGTGGCACAGATAAAACTAAAACTAAACAGTTGCAATTTTTATTTTCACTTTCTTTTACGAGTAGTGACTGAGACGTCTGTTTTCATAAAACAATGTGATTGAATTACGTTTTAAACTGAGCAGCCCACAAAGACTAATACAAACCCACATTTTTAATTAAAGTCAACAGGATGGGCATTAGCTTTTAGCGTGCATGCTAACCACGGATCGCACCGTCAGCGATTGGAGTTCAAATACAACTTTCATAACACAGAGCTGTGTTTTAAACTCCCGAGCAATCATCAATATGTTCAGTTGACCTCTAATTAATGAATAATTTTAGGCAGAAAGAAAGGTAAAAGTTAACTCAACAATTCGTCACCTCAGATTTGGTAGACGGCTCCGACGAACGCTAAATTGCAGTCTCACGCTGCTCACTTCCTGTATTCATTCATAGCTAGACCCGCCTCTCAGCCAATCACGACGTCACGTTTGTGATTGATGTGAAGCGTAGCCAATCACAAAGTAGCCACTGCAGCTTTCTTTACGATAAAATTTATTGTCGCTTTAAATCAAGCGTTAAGTGAATGTTATCATGCTTGAAATGCTTGTTATCAAAACTATACTCATCTACAGGAGTTTTCACCAGATTTAGCGAAGAAATATGTAGAAATCCATTTACATTATGGAGTTATCAGACGAGGTGGCCGAGTGGTTAAGGCGATGGACTGCTAATCCATTGTGCTCTGCACGCGTGGGTTCGAATCCCATCCTCGTCGAAAAACATTTTCACTTATTTTTAATTGTTAGGTTATGACGTCACGCACTCCAGGCTGCGAGACCGAGTCAGACCCTATTTGCCTGCACGTCAACACAGTTTTTCCACGTTGTGTGCAACAAATTATAGAATTGTAGAGGAGAAACACAGAGCTCATTTCTACTGAGGCCCTAAAGGAACATAGGTTTAGCAAAAAAGTCTTCTCGTGCCCACCAGATGAATTCTCGTGCGCATCAGATCTCGCGAGCACCAATTAAGCACGCGACACGAGAGAGCACTTTTGCATTTAAATGAAAGTGATAATTTGTTTTTGAGTCAGAACCAAATAATTCCAAACGCCTTCACACACAGCCACCCCAAAATAAAACTATCTCTAGGCAATTAGATAAAAAAGAAAAAACCTAGCACTGAAATCGCTAGTTAGCAAATTGCTAACTACCTAAATTGCTACAAACGACAAAAGTTAGGAAAAAATATATACACACCGTAAATTCTTTCCACATTCTAATCCAGAAGCAGAAAAAGAAACATCTTAAAAGTGCATTAACTATTCATTATATACTTACCTTTTATTCTAAGCCTTCTTTACTTGCTGTTCGATATTGAGGTCATGGAAAAGTTCAGGTAATGTCCAATTAAATGTTTACACCAATGAAACGCACACCTTCAATCACGTGACCTAGACCATGTGACCTAGGGTAGCAAAGGTCAAAAGGACCCCAGGGGGAGGGTCTTGGGGAGTGATTTGGGAATAAGCTTGTATAACAGAGCATTTACTAGTTATTAAACTTAGTTTGCTGCACTTTCTTTCTCAGATAAATGAGAAAGAAGATAATTTAAAGAAAATAAAGAAGTGCATTTCCCAATTTTCCCTTGAGCTTAGAATAAGAGGTTTATATTCACAATAAATAAATAAAACTTTGCTTTCATCTTTGATTTGCACAATTGCACTCCAAAAATATTTTTTATTGTGTTTAATATTAACAACTAATGTTGTTTATCATATTGTTGAAATTCCTCATTAATCACCATTAATAACAAGGTAAAACTCGTAACAAATGTGCATGAATTAGAATGTGCAACGCACCTAAATAGTGCCTCAAAACAGCCAAAATCCTCTGCAGTGTTCTACTGTTGTTCACTCTTCTTTTGAGCTGCTAGGTGGATTGGATTAATGCGTTCACCCAAAGTAATAAAGGAAAAAAACATCATCTATTGGCCAATTTTTACACTTTGTTTATTTTAAACTTACAGGGAAGTTTTTAGTTGTGCTGTAGATGCACAATACTTACAAGCTTTATTGTTGTAAAGGTGACTGATCACACTTTCCAACAATACAAAATACAACATAAATCAGTTTATTAATAAAAAGATAAGACACAATTGACTGAAGTAACATTTTCAAACTTATATTGAGTAGTTTACATATGATTGTATTACCTTTATACACAAAATTAATTTAAAAGTTCTTATTTAAAGAAACAGGTGGTCTGATCCTTCAAGTCAATCTAAGATTTTTGTCTTAACCCAACACTTTCACACCTAACAAAAACCCAATCATACTGCATTTAATCAGTTTACTGACTTTTATTGCATTTTAACAGACTGATGACAATTATTTACAAAAGCTGTGGAACAGAAAACATCAAAGTTAGTTAGCTGTATTTTATCTAAAATTGCTTTAATGAGCAGTCTTTTGCCAACAGAAAAATGTTAATAAACATGTAAAAAAATCATTTTTTTCTTTATTTGCATTAGGGCTCATGCTTGAGTTTTGCCATCCTTCCTGGCTGGTGGTGTTGAAGGGAGCACCCAGCGGTAGCAGTCTGAAAAACTGAGGCTCTTGTCCACTGCACAACTAGTGCAATAAACGATTCCTAAAGCTAGCATTACTACAAGGAATACGCACAGAGGCACCAGCAGAGCCACAAGCAGCCAGCTCTTGTCGTGCTTGCGTTTACCTGCTGCAGATCCAGTTTTGGTCATCGCTGTACTGTTGGCATCCTTTGTACTATCCATTTTTGGTGTCTCAGACCCCCCAATCACACTGGATGACTCATTTACCTTTTTAGCTACAGCCCTACCCCTTTGCTCATTTCTTCCCCTCTCAACATCATTTTCAATGTTGTTATCTGTGCCGTGTTTTTGTGTTGGGGGTGTGGCTGTCAGGTATTGTCTTGATGATAACTCATCCCACGGGTTTAGGTGATTATCTGATGGATGAGCCATGTCCGGGGTAAGGGCCTCAGAAGCCTCTGTCCAACTGATGTCAAAGTTGGTATCATCTTCAAAATATGGGTCAGTGGTGGACCAAGGAAGATAAAGCTCCTCAGAGGTACCAATATCAGGGGTCAGGGTGGAATATTCTTCGTCATAATTGGAAGGTAGGCAGGTGATTCCATCTCGATGCAGTTCAAAGCCTTCATCGCAGTCGCAGCTGTACCCTCCGACATGGTTGACACACAGATGGTGGCAGGGTGACTCCGACTCACACTCATCCACATCCAAACACTCACCTTCACTGCTGAACGCATAGCCAGGTTCACAGAGACATGTGAAAGATCCGATCGTGTTCTCACAAGACCCTTCACAGCTGCCTTCATCGAGGCACTCGTCCACATCCACGCACTCACCATCATTGTCTGGCTGGTAGCCCTGGTAACAGGTGCAGTGAAAGGTGCCTGGGGTGTTCACACAAAGTTGTAGGCATGGTTCCTGTTTACATTCATCCACATCAGAACATTTGTGGCCATCTGGACCTATTTGATAGCCTGGGGGGCATGTGCAGCGGAAGCCTCGGGCACTTTCAAAGCAGTCGTACTCACATCCCATCTCCACACAGACCCTCTTGATGCGCGGTTGCTCAGTGGGGATGGCGGATTTGAAGGACAGCTCAGGTGGGTCGTTTTGATTCAGGGGGTCAGGCTTGCAGCTGTAGCCATCTTCATCTATGACAAAGCCCTCAGAGCAGTAGCAGTAGTAATCGTCCTCTTTGTTTTGGCAGTGCTGCTCACAACCGTGGTCCTCGCTACACCAGTCACGATACGAAGCTGCTGCACTGGATGAACACAGAGGGGCATCCTTGGACCAACCTGTTGTCCCATCATCTCTCTCCATACAAAGGACTCTTTCCTCAGTAGGAACATCTGGGTTTGAGGAGTCTACTGGGCAAAAAAGAGTAGCCACAGACCCATGGGGCACATGGGTCAGCATGGTGCTCACATGTTTAAATGGGGTTGTATAAACAGCTGGACCTTTGCCCTCATCTTCCAGTGGTGAACACATCGATTTGTAGTTGTACTGGCAAATATATCCATCCAAATGCAGTGCACAGGGGCCTTCAGCCCACCGGTAGTTTGCCTTGCTCTCTCTCGCGTTGTCGGACATGTTTACTGACATGGCCACACAGCGGTGGACAGCACAAGTCTTCGGCATTTCGTCTCTGATCCAGTTGGTGAACTGACCATCCTGGTTTCCTGTTAGAAAATAAAGACAAGAACATAATCAGTAAAACACAAAAGTCTTCAAAATAACTTGATATAAATATAAAGGGACAATGAGGATACAGTTTTTTGCTGTTTTCTTTTGGCTCGATCAGTAGAATTGTGTTTGCCACTAGTTAAAAATGACCACAAGGGGTCGCCAAAATCCAAATGTTCCAAAAATCTGAGTTTGAGACTTCTGCATTTCTTTTTTGGTCCTATTTTTGGCTCCTTGTTATTGATATTATTGGATTGGGTCGAGCCACTTACATCTATAAATATTCGTATAAATTATTCTTCAAAATATTTGAACTCGCAGCTTCATTGTGTTAAAGAAGCTTTAAAATATGCAACATTTAACTCAATCATCAGTGAATCTTTGGACATTTATTCCTGTCATGTCTCAAAAAGTCCTGAATCAAATCACTACTATAGCAATGATATGGGTAAAAAGACCTATATTTTATGATTGGATTCAAGATGCCTAATCTAATTTTAATACAAGGAAAAGTAAAAAGAGAGAAAAGAAAAAAAGCTAAACAGAAGTTCAGACTAAGGCACATCTGTTTCTGTGCGGGTTTGTATAATGTCTAAATCACTCTGAGGGGTGGCATTGAGTTCAAAAAGGAGACAACGTCCCCAGTTGCACCAGTTCTCAGCAGTTAATGCAAAAACCATTCAGACAGCCAAACCTAGCAGACTGGCCTAAGCACCAACGTCTGACAGATGGGAGCAAAAACAGTGGCGTGTCCAGAACTTTTAAAATGTGGTGGCCCAAGTGGGGCACTTGTTTATGCATGGGTGGCACCAATGGTTAAGATTTTTTTTTCTTTTTTTTTGCGTTCTAGTGAATGTGAGTTTCACATTGTGCCGTGACCATTTTTTTCTCCATTCTTCTTCTTTGAGATGTTTGGTGGTGGTTAGCAAGCCACGTCTTGGTGCATTACTGCCACCAATTGGAGTGGGGTGGGACTAGGACCTGGACTCTAAATGCTATTTATGTCAATATGAAAAACTAATAAATAATAGTAATAATTATAATACAGAAATGTTCTGTTGGTCGGGGCTAGAAACCAATGTTAATAGTACACGCTGCCACCTACTGTTTTGGGGTTTATAACCCTGAAGCCTAATTTATACTTGTTCGTCTGCGTCAGTACGGAGACACGCAGAGCCATTTTGCGTCAATGCAAGGGCTCTCAGACGGGCTCGCGGAGGGTGACGGAGACATGCCCCCAAAAATAACTGTCTGTCGAGAGCCACGGAGAGCGCAAGCTTGTGATTGGTCAGGACGCCGCTTCCTTGAAATACGTCAACAGCACCACCATTGCTGACTCAATAAATAAAGAGCGCTGAAGATATTTAGCGGCAGACACGGAGCAGATTGAAGAACGCCTCGCTGAAGGAGCACAAAGAGACACAGCGAGCGTTTTATTCAAAATGACGAGAAACGTGGGTTTAGAGGTGCCAACCGCATGAAGAGGTGGAGGACAATGAGGGACAAATTCGTCCGTGTTATAAAAAACTCTCTAAAATACATTAAAACAATGTAAACACAGTAGTAAATACACTATCGTGGACCGGATACGTGACTGTAATGGTGGCAGGATACCCCAGAAATGTGCTACGCCCTCTGCTGTCTAGGCGGGGGGTTGCTTTGCAACATCCCCCAGCCAACAGAGAAGTAGAAACATAAAACGTCTCCATCAACGCGTATGCGTCTCTAGGAGTTGACAGAGAAGTATAAATCAAGCTTAAGCCTTTTGTGGACAATGTTAAAGTTAAAGTCCCACTAGTTGTTGAACTTTGTTCTCTGCATTTGACCCATCCCCTGGGGGAGCGGTGAGCTGCAGACACAGCTGCGATCAGGAACCATTTGGTGGTTTAACCCCCCAATCCAACCCCTTAATGCTGAGTGTCAAGCAAGGAGGCTTTGGGTCCCATTTTTTTCAAAGTCTTTGGTATGATTCGACCAGGATTTGAACCCTGATCTCCCAGAGCGGACAATCATACCACTAGGCCACTGAGTTGTAAAGTTAATTAAAATGGAACTCAGTGGGGTGGCCAATCAAATTCCAAGGGTGACAGGCCTTGTGAACAGGCCACTCCCTGGACACGCCCCTGAGCAAAAAAGCAACTCACTGGTTCAATATAATAAATATAGTTAGATAGACTTGGTTATTTATGAGCAGATTTTTATTTTACTTTTAGTTTTGCACAAGCTGACTTGGGATAAAAGGATGGTGGAGATAAATTCTGAGATCAAAGAATTGTCAAAAAGCATAAAACTTTGCCTGTGACCCAGACGAAGCCTCTGAGTGGTCTGGTGGATGAACACTGGCGAGGAGGTCTGTGCAGTCCGATCCAGAGGCGAAGCCTGGACCCGGAGCCTTGTCCTTCGATGTCCGACAGCATTTTATGGACCACGCCCGCTGCTTCGTAGGTATGCATCGTCGCCAGGGTCCCACCTTGCTCACGGCAGGCCTGCCCAGCTTCCCTGAAGACTTTCTTCTGAAAGAAGACGGCATAGCATCCTTCCTGGTTGCAGATTGCGTGGCTGTCTGCCAGCTGAGCTCTGGCTGCTGAATGTTCATCCTCAGCCTCTCTTTTCTGGTGGCCTTGGCTTCCAGAGGCCACACAAACTATCAGAAGCCACAGGATGCTCAAGAAACTCATGCTGCTGCTCCTGTTATTCTTTAGCATCCTCAACCACGACACAAGTGGAGAACCAAGAAAACATCCAAATGAATATTTCAACTTACTGTAATGGAAATAACTTTGTTTGCAAAAGCCTGAATTGAATGGAACCAAAGTCGATTTGGCTTTTCAGTCAGAGTAGGTAACGACTAAACGGTCCACAATGCACACCTGTTTCCTTAAATTTATCTCAAACAGCTGAAGCACTTAGATCATTGCAAAACAGATGAACTTTCATTCAAACGGCAACTTCATCAGAGCCTAAAAAAACATCCTTCTACATTCCAGTGAGGGGCTGATAGGAGTGAGCGGCCCCTTCATCCAAGTCCAAAAATAGATAAGGTGTCCAAATAAATGAATTTAGTAGATTTCCAGGATCCTGCCAGGGCTTTCCTCCCTCTGCAAAGCTGGCTTCCAGACTGAGCATCAGAAAAAGAGACAGAATGGGGAGGGCTGAGAAAGAGGAGAAGGCTACGTAGAGGAAAATTGTGCTGGAGAATTGTGCTTTTTTGGAGGAGGGGGCTGATAAAGTCGATGGTCTGGGGTAGGACTGGAGGGGATGATGGTGTGTGTGGGTGTTGGGGTTTACAGGCTATTGGGAGAACTGAAAAGCCCTGAGAGACTTATGAATACCATACGACAGCACTGTGTCCCTGATTTACACACACACACATACACACACACACACACACACACACACACACACACACACACACACACACACACACACACACACATAGACACAGCATCCACAGGAATGGAAAGTGTTTGTCAGCTTCTTCAGATGCAGAAGTTCTCCTCCTTTTGTTCATCCCTTTATTCCTCCACCATCTCTCCATTCTTCGCAGGCTGTCATTGCTCTACTTCTTTCTGACGTTCCATTCCTATTTTTTGTCTTGTTACCTTCACTCTTAAATTTCTCACATGGCCTGTTCTCTTTTTTTATTTCCTTTTAAATGTCATACCAGCTGGATGTTTTAACTGTTCAGTGGAAACTTTAAAAATACCTGTTGAAATGCACATATCGTGAGTGTGACTTCATTTTCTTGCTGTTAAACAGTCACCAGGGCACAGATGTTTCTGTGTGTGTGTGTGTCTTTGACTTGGGGGCATATGGAGGAGAGGAAACAGGAAATGCCAGATGTGCATCATCTTGACCTCTTCATGGCTGGGGGAGCAGGAGTGACCTGTGGGATACCTCCACTGCTGTCACATGATTCATTCTCCACAAACAGTTCGCCTGGTGCAAAGTTAACAGTTGCGTTTTAAAAAATTTTTCCAAAGAAAAATAGGTCTTTTTAATTTTTCCTAGTGCCTGTGCAGAGAGCAAAGCCAAAGAACACTGAATGAAAGCAATAGCTGTGATCTGAGGGATTATTCTAAAGGGAAAGATACAGTTTTACAGCTACTCGACTGCATTTAATGAACAAAGAAAAAAAAATCACAGTAACTGCCACTTTGAGGAAAGCTTGACACGGCTGCAACTAAATCTAGGCAGCCTAATACCTCAGTAATCTTCAAGGACTGGGAAAAAATAAAACATCTGTTTAAATACCAGCAAACATTCATCTGCTAGAGCCTCCTAACAAAGAATGATGAGATGGAAAAGTGATGGTAAAAGTGCAGAAGAAGCAGTTATTAACCACAGACAGCCTGTGTCCAAACCTCCGTCGCTCTGTGCATGGCTGATGAGCCGGTGGGCTGCGGTGTGTTGGCTTTGGCAGACACGTTATATACAAAGTTATTAATCAGCACTCTTTTCCAGTTATGTAACAACCACTGAAACTGGAGGGAGTATGAACATAAAACCTCTGGATCCTGGAGAACCTAAAGAGCCTTCTGCTCTTGTTCCCTTCCACATTTTCCATTTCCATTTTTTTTTTTGGGACTCCCACTTTTCATCTGCCCTTTCCTTCCTAATTTCTCCTTGTCCCTCCTCTTTTGCATTGTCTTTACCCTCCCCCCACTCTCTAACTCTCTTCTTGAAGTTTCTCCTTGTCTTTCCTCCAGAATATCAGTTTTTACCAACAATCTTTCACTCCTGCTCTGTTTGTTCTATCAGTGGTCCAGATCATCCCTTCCTGCACGGGAAGCCACGCCCCCAGAAACACACCCGAAAAGTAGAATTGACAGAGCAGATAGAATCTCTCCTTTCCAGTCGTGCTCCCCCAATTCCCTTTGTTCTTATCAATCAACCCAACGCGTTTCTCCTAACCCTAACGGAACACACAGAACGTTTGATTTCTTAAGTCTCAGCCCGCTCTCAGCTCTTGACCATTCGCCATGACATCACTGGCTCTTATATTTTCTCACCTTCCTAGTTTTTCACGGCTGAACTTCCCATTAAAACCTCTAAAGCATTTTGCCTCATGTGTCTGAATTGAATTTGCAGTCACATGAGGTTACAGGCTGAATGAATTTATGAATCACAGCAAAACAAAAGAAAAAAGTAAAATTACAAAAAAGACTGGATGTGGACAGGAAATCAAATCACTATTTAAACAAATATTTAAATATACAAGATACCTTATTAAGCATAATGCTTTTAATTCCGCTTTAACTTTAAGTTTTTGCAAAAGCCACAGCTTCAAAATCACAAGTTTCCTGATTTATACTTGCAAATGTTCTTACACAAAACGTGTTCACGCTTCTTTATGGTTTTGCATTCATTCACAGCTCAAAAACAAAGATAACATTATTGCAAGATGTGCAAAATGGTCAAAAAAAGGTCAAACTACCTAGAGAAACCATAGCAGGAGAAAAATATTTTACTCTGCAGGTCCACGTTCCATTGTAGCCTTAGCAGGTCTACCATTGGTCAGAACAATTTTAGGTCCAGCCAATCACAGCACTCTGTAGAGGGATGTTAGGCGGGCTTATGTTGCGTTTGATTTGTCCTCAGAACTCAGAAATCCCGATTTCCGAGTAGGAAAAATCAACTGAAACGCCCTGCAAAGTCAGACCTCCCAGTCAGAAAGTCGGCAAAATTTCAGAACCCCGACGTCGACATCCAAAATGGCAGCTCTCCATATCAACAACAGTGAGTTTTAGTTGAAATGTGTTAATTTTACAAGACACACTTGTAAGAGTGCGTTTAAAATCAATGTAAGATGTAGTGCATGCAACTCTAAGCTGAACAAACTAGGGCCTTGTCCACATGTAGCCGAATCGTAGAAAAAAATCTTTGTTTTGGGAGACACCCGGCTATATGTGGACAGGGCCTAAAAGTGTGGTTTGAATGTCGAACGTACAGCTTCAAATGGTGTTATTAGGAGGAATCTACAAACAATGGCTACTGTTTTCGAGGGTGTCGCCATATTGGAATCCCGACTTCTTCGACTACTGTAACCAGAATGCTGTTAACGCGGGTGTGATGTCATTCCCAGTTCCAACTTCCGACATCCGAAGTAAATTGAATGCACCATTAGAACCATTACAGCAGATGGACCAAAACAACAACGATGGCGGCAGCTCAGAATGGCACTCATTAGAAACGGCTTTGGCATCAACTTATGATTTAGACTTGAGCTTTTCTTTGAGACATGAGCAGATAGAGGTACTTCTTCTTTTTCTTCTTCTTTCTCTTCAACTGACCCGTTGACTGATTTCCTTAGTGATGAATACGTCACATTGTTCGTTGCTCTGATTGGTCCTAATACTGTCCTATTGCGTGTATAGACAATTTGAAAGACAATCGTTGATTTTGCCCCTACGACTGAACTCTGTCTATGGGTCATGACCAGACTACATATTTACATAGGATGGCTTGGCAGAATCAAAAATAACCACACACAAAGAGAAAATTGCAAACACAAAGAGACCATAACATTTTTTAAGAAGTGCATTTAATCACCTTGTTTTTCAGAACTATCTTCTTGATGTCAAATTTAAAACTGCAAAAAAAGGCATAATTTTGTGTCAAAAATAAACATAAAGGAACGTAAAACAGGCAAAACGTCAGTCAAAATGACACATTTATTTGGATACCGTCCTGTCCAGGCTTGTAGCACATTTGCAGACCATAAATTTAGATTTTGAGGATGAAGTGTAACTCTACAGCTGTGCTGCGAGCTCCTGACAGATGTGTTCAGTTCAGCTTTACGCTCTAAAAATACTGGAGAAGGATGATATTTTTCTTTGCATACTAATGTAAACCAATGTAAATGAAGAACAGCTGCAATTGAATGTAATGACATATGTTTTACATTTTGCAGATTTAAGCTTGTATAATAAAAACAAATGGAAACCAAATTGTTCTAAATAAAATAAGACAAATGTCACATTTGTCAGAATCAAAACTGCAAAGGGACTATGAGTCCACGATCCCAGTTACTTTCCAACATGTCCAAGAGTTGTTTTCACCTAATAAAACTTTAAAAGAAATGGGATGTTTCAGCTAATACTCCTCAGATATGAACCAATATGTAAAATAGATGGTGAGATGTTTTATTTATGGGAGAAAAAAATCAGCTTGAATGAAAAAAAAAAAAGTGTTTCTCATTCAGAAAACATAAGGGTTTAGTCAAAATATAATTAAATGTCTTTCAGAGGCTGTTTGTGCTGAAATCCCTGAATTTAATCAAAATGTTTTTCAAAAATGCTTTTAAACGAATCGTTTTCATGTGAACTGTTTTTTGTGTGTAAATCATGTTGATGGTGAGTCACTCGTTTCTCGTCTTCTTAGCATCCAGCTGCTTTACTGGAGTTGCAGAAACATTTCTGAAGATGTGATGACTGGCAACACAGTTTCTTACAAAGAAAACAAATGTTTTCTTCTGCTTCGAAGCTAAAAGTTGCTGAATTCTCTCAACTTTATTTTTAATTTCAAGGAAAACACACTTTTTATTACCTCATGATCTTTGGTTTTCTCCTTTCATGCTCATTGAGCTGTTTATGTCACATCAGATTCAGTTGGGAAGACACACACACACACACACGCACACACACACACTGAAGCAATTAGCAGCAGCCTCCTGGTTAGATAACGGACCGTGCATTCCAGGTGAAATCTGCTGGAGGGAAAAAAAAGATACTTTTACTCACTCCTCCTACAAAAGCCATGTGTTTCATATTTCATAACAGTCATAAATGCCCTCCTTCCACCCAGACTGTCAACATTTTTTTTAACCACAAACACCTGAACTCCCCAAGGTCACTGCCTAACTGATGGGACTAAATTTGTGCCAGGTGAAGCCTACGGTTAGATTTGTAATCTCTTTTCCTCTCTGCTAAAACATAAAACTAAATGGTGAAAACAAACAAAAGACACAATGCTTGATAGCTTCAGTAGTATTTGATAAAGGGGCACAAGGATTTAAAACCCCCTTGTTGCTGTTGAATAAAAGTAGCTTGGGGTGTGTAATGTAGCATGCCAAAAAGTCTTCCTAATTAGTAATGTTGTAATGGCCATGAAAAAATGGTTGGTTTTGAGAAAAGCTGGTTTAACACGTCACAAACTTAGACACGTACCCTTAAAGTAGCTCTCCGGAGTATTTCTTTTATCTGATGGCACCATCTAGTGGCTGACAAGCATATCACACAAATAGTCAGGTCGACTGTAATTTAAGATGGCGACTGCACGTTTCTTGTTTATGAATGTGCTTCTGTAGCCGACAAACAGAGCTAAAACACGTTGTTTTACAATTATTATTCTCATGTCATGTTGTGTTTTCATATATTTATATTTTAAAGACTTACTTGTCTGTGAAAAGTTCGTCAACGCTGCATTAGCCGAGGTGCTTCCTTAAATTTGAAGCATGTAAACGGTAGTCTAACGCTATTGGTTAGTTTTGAATTGGCGCTCAGTTTCCTATTGCACGGATTTTATGGGGCAGGGGGCGGGCTTAGCAAAAAAAAAAGACGTATTGCTTACATTATATCACACTACATGATAAGACAATCACTTTTATGAATTTCTGAAAAATCATACGTAATTCCTGAAAGGGGAAAACTCCGGATTGCTGCTTTAACCTAGGGCTGGGCGATAAATCGAAAATGTATCGTTATCTAAATTTCTGACTCTAACCGATATCAATTTAACCATGTCAATAAATTTGGTAATAAAAAAAACTGAAAAGAAGTTGGCGACTTTCATGTCCCTTTAAGAAGCTGTACAACCTTGAGTCACACCGTGACTCACTGTAATACACGTGACAGCCCCATCTAGTGGACAACTTTTGTTTTTGCACATGTAGTTATCGTCCATTTATCGTTATCAAGGTAAACTCCTCAATATATTGTTGATTTTCGGCCATATTGCCCAGCCCTACCTTACATGTGCATGTCCCAATCCACTTCATTAATTAATGCTAACCAAAAACCAAAGCTGGAGCGAACACAACACAGCACAACAATGGCAGAAAACTCTGGAGCAACCATTGACTCCACCCTCTAGACAATCAGTGACCAACAGTCGCTGACGTTGCATTTTCGGACCAGGTCAGCATGCTAGTAAACGCAACAAAGCAGGTATTGAAAAGTTGGGGGAAAGATGGAGGAAAATACCAAACCTTGTTGAAAAAGGCTGTCAAACCAAGCCACACCCATTCGAGACACGCTGAATAGTACCGTGGAAAACATCTAATACAGCCATCAGGGTAAACCAGCCAATCAGCATGCAGCTGTGTGACATATTCGTGTTTTGTTTGAGTGAGAGGGGTAAACCAGTCTTTTGATGGTAGGCCTTTGTTATGGGTTGTATTTACCAGGGCTCCTGGGTCATTGTGAGCCCCAACAAAGTTTCAGAAGCTATATCGAGGCTCAAAGAAATGTTTCCAATTGTAAAAACCCCCACATTGTTCTAGTGATGCTTTAAAGCAGGGGTTCCCAAATTGGGGGTCGGGACCCCCAAGGGGGTCCCCATAACATTCCAGGGGGTCCCCAAAATTTTGTGTTTGTTGAGGTTGTGAGGTTAAAAAGATTTTATTTGTAAAAATTACATTTATAAAATCCCATTAACACACCCTACAGTATAATTAGAACTCCATATAAAAGTTATAACTCTATGTCTGTAGAAAGTTTGTAAATCATCACATTTAATGTGTTTATTCATGTAGGTGTTGGGGGTCCTGGCTTGTCTTGGACAAGGGCAAGGGGGTCCTCAAAGAAAAACCTTTGGGAACCCCTGCTTTAAAGCTTGACTGATGATTGTTCCCAAAGAGCCACACGTGCTCAAACTGCAGACAAACTGAAAATCAGAGTTTCAAACTGATGATGATCTGAAGGAGAAAGGGCAGAAAGCTGGGACAGGCTAATTCTCCACTGATTATTCCTTTACCAGATGATGGCTCAGCTTTTCCACAGACAGCCACAGACGTGCACAGACATCTTACACCTCTGGTCACAATACAGTTCTGCAGAAGGGAAACGTGTGTGTGTGCGCATGCATGTGTGTGTGTGTGTGTGTGTGTGTGTGTGTGCTTGCGCTTTCAATGGTAAAAACATTAACAGTAAGAATAAATGACGACTCCACAAGAAAGGGGACAGGACACAAAGGATGGACGGAGACACAAAGAGACAGACTGGCGTCTGATTTGTTGGACGTTTTTCTGTCTGAGTTATTTCTGAACCACTTCCTCCAATTCTTTTAGTCTCGTTTCGTTTGAACTTCACATGTTGTGCCACACATCCTCATCCCTCACATGACCCGGATTGAGTTGTTACTGTGGGCCCCAAAGAAAACAAAACCCAAAAAAACCCCAGCATTTTGGAAAAAAAAAATTAAACGTAACCATAAAGTGCCTGACTCTGCATCAGCAAAAGAATGTAAATTACTCCCTAAACGCAAAATCTTAGGCAGATTTGTTATGTGAAGTGAAGTCTAATAACAGGCTCTTCTTTGCTTCTCCGTTATTTCATCTTCCTCTCACCCTCCAAACTGGGAGGCAGAGGCCACCCCACCATCGCAGAGGGTGGCCACAGAGGCTTTGATCACAGAGTCATTTTAAAAAGAAAATCACCATGGAGGTAAACAGGTAACACAGATGCTTCCCGCAAAACGACTAACAAGCTTGATCTGTTGCAGAAATCGCCCCCCCATTGAACCTTCAGGCATGCCTGCAGCAGCTGAATACTTTGCTGTGCTGGAAAAACTCTGAGTGTGACCGAGCTGAAAGGAGAGAGGGAATCAAAATGAGAAATCAGCAGTCTTTCTCTGAATAAATAAAGACTCAAGCACAGCCTTCTTAATCCCTTCAGACGAAGCCTTTTCTAACATTTCACAGCACTGAGGTGAAGGTGAAGTCTGAAACCAGAGCTGGAATGGCATTCACATCACAGAACCTTTCAAACATGTGGAGAAATTAAACAGCCTCTAAACTTTAAATGGAATCCTGGAAAATCACGTACGCTTTCTACCGCATAACTCTCAAGATCACAAGAGCTTGGGAGGATTTATTTTAAAAGATAATGACAGTAAAACATTATCTCCTAGGTTGCATCAAGAACTTGTCAACAGCCACTGTCTGGATTAAATAAAAACCATATATATATAGCTAAAAAAAGGAAATATGTATGATAAAAGTGATGGTCTCTTACCCTTTACTGTGATATAAAGAAGGCTTCAATTTTATTATTTTTGCTGAGCCCAGCCCCAATCCTGTAGAGCTCCATGCAGTTTTAATTGACCACTGCCTAGCATTAGCCAATAGCGTTACTCCTACTTCACACTGGAAGCATCAGCGGTGCGGAATGACAGCGAAATGTCACAGATTCAAATATAATCCATTATAGCCTGTGGGGGTGATTTAAACTGGCTGTGATGCGGCGATTTTCAGACGCGTCCCAGAAGCGTCGCGCCGCTAAAGCTAGGCTTGGGTTTTAGTTTTGCAGCGAGCCGCTTCTGGGATGCAGCAATTTCCTAAGTTAACATAGGGCTAGACAGGAAATCACATGCGGTTTCAGTGTAAAACGTCCGGTAATTTTCAAAATAAAAGTCTATTGTAGCTATGCGATTTCATATTTATGTAGATTACATCTATACATGCGCCCTCACGGCTTATTTACTCCCTATATCTCTCGAGAACTGCAACAGTGTGTTTTTCATAGGTTTAATCCTGGCAGTGGAAAGGAACATTATATGACATCAAACAGCGATATCAAACCTGATTTTCTTTATTTTTGGTTTAATGGTGGATGGCATAAACAAACTATGACCTTTGAAGTCTTGAGGGATTTTGTGATGTCGCAAGTCCAGCGAGGAGCACGACAGAGACGCCATTTGCGGCTGAGATTCTCCTGGTGTGTACTGGCACGCAGAAACCTGCGAGTAAACCGTTTCGCGACACTGATGCTTCCAGTGTGAAGTAGGGTTAGACATCCACTAACAGTCACAAGCGTGCACATGCATTTGTGGAAGTCCTAGACTGAGCGGTGTTTCTGAGCTGTTTATGAAAAAATGGCGAATCATGGAGCAGCAATTTACCTGGGACCTACTTTTTCAACAGTGGAAAGATCTCGACATTCAACTACGATGTCACGGACATGTAAGTCTTTAATAAATATGTATGAATATTCAGCATAATGTGGGAATAATAACTGTAATCGTAATGGTGGTGGGTGTTTATGACTGGGACGTGTTGCTTAAAGTTGTTATGGCGAATCTGCAAACAAGCTAGGTTTTGAACGCAAACACGTTCACGGAACATTCACCCCTCCCCTTGGGTTTCTTCC
This sequence comes from Aphyosemion australe, assembly GCA_006937985.1. NCBI lineage: Eukaryota > Metazoa > Chordata > Actinopteri > Cyprinodontiformes > Nothobranchiidae > Aphyosemion > Aphyosemion australe. The sequence goes on along the minus strand of SSNS01000014.1, from coordinate 2,938,753 downwards.
GTGAGACGCTTCTGCTGGAATCGGAAACCTGCGATGCCAGAGGAAACGATAAACACCATTTGCCGTTTTCTAGACCCAACGTCTTCTGTTGTCCGTGACTTCAAATGGAGTTTTTTTGGGACTCTGGTAGTTTGTCCTAAAGTTGAAGTGGTAGCAGCCGGCTGTTTCTCCTTCTCTGATATTATTGAGCGGAGAACCTCTCACACCAGTGGTGTTCTGGTGCTAAATACGTGAGAGCGTAATGAGTGGAGGACTCAGGGAAGTATGGCGGTTCGGCAAGACAGACAACTGGATGGTCCAATAGTTGCTTTTAGTGTAATACATTTTTCTGCCTCTAGATAGTTCCCTCTGAGGAAAAACTCCAGATTTCTGCTTTAAACTTGAACTAGAAGGAATCATATAAAACAATCCAGATAATTAAAGCACGATGATTCACAACTGACAGAGCAAAGTTGAGAAATAGCATTCGTGTATATACACTGATGGATCAAGCGATTTCAAACTGAACACACAGATAAATAAAAGCAGCGCCGCATTCCCGCAGCCACACAGATGTATGAAATTCCAACCAAGTTACTGGAAAACTTTCCATAGTCTTTGATTTACTTAAACTGTGTACACAAGTGGGGCACAGCTTATAAAGCAACAGGGAGAATTTCTATGAGCGTTTAGTTCTTGCTGCAGCTGGCACCTGGCAGACTGAGCACTTGGGAAAAGTCCAAACACAGCTGTCCACAGCTGTCTGAAACAGAAGTTTGACTCACATCACGGCACAATCCTTTGTCTTCCACTTGTGACTAAAGCCTTCCGATTCAGATGACGTGCACTTGTTCTGCTGCTAAGTTTTGTCCTTGTTATTGCAGTTCTCAGCATTTGTTTATTTATGTCACTGTCAGTTTATGCCATGCTGACTTCAGTGGGAATGTTGCTATATAATTTTATTCAGTGACCACAACACGTGGTCTCGTTTTTCAAACCTAGAATCACCCACTGGTTCACAGAACATCTGAATTCACAATCGCAACTCAATCGTAAGAATTAAAGATTTAGAGCAAACTCAAATTGTTTTTTAATCATATTCTCAGCTTTAATATTAAATGTTCTTTGTAGCATCATTGCAGCTTGAAAATGCAGATTTTTCAGTTATAATATAACATTTCTACTCAAAAAATTTCTACTCAGAAATGGTTCATTTGGCAATATCACGCTGACTTGTGCCTGCTTTTTTGCTTTTTGGAGATGAATTCAAGTGGAATAGATTCCTTTTGCTGATTTAAAAAAAATTCTTTATGATCTTGACAGTAGATTTCACTCTTGTGTGAGTTGTGATGACAAGCGTGTTGTGATGAATTTTCTCATCTAAGGACACTAAAGATTTTTCTATATGTTCATCTTTGATCCTGATTTCAAAAACCTTTAGAAATTGTTTTTTCATGACCCATTTTCTTTAGAACTGGTTCTTTTATTGAAAAATGAAAGTTTGCTTTTAAGAAGTTACACTTCGCTCCAACCCATCACTCCATCCACTGACCAGTCTTTACTTATGAGCTCCTCTATAAAAGGAGAATAAACACACAAATGAGTTTACTCTAATTTAAAGTTCTGGTTTTAATGACTCGGCCTGGCTCATAAATCCTGAGTGCTCAACACAACCTTTCACCTCAGCCATTTCCACGTACCCAGACTGACCTCCTCTCTTTTCCCTACTCCACATTTTTAATTTCCCTGAAGAGACAAGGCCGTTCCCCATCCTCCCCCACCACAGTTTCTCCTTTTTTGCCTCTCTGCTCCTCTTTTTTTGTCTGTTTACATTTCTCTTGCTTCTGGCGACCACCAAACTTTCTTTCATTTTTCAAGTCTGACTGTTTCTCGTTGCCTTGTTTGTCACAGAAACACGATTTTACAAAGTCTTTCTGTTTGATCTGCTTCCTTTTGTGTTTTAGTTGGCAGCAGCGTCTGTTTCTACCTCTTTTGTTTCTATTCTGCTGTCTCCCCCTCTTGCTTCTTCACCACTGCACTTCATCTGTTTTTCTCAGCTGCACACTAACCGTTCCCTGCAGTAGCCAGGGAAAATTGTACTGGTGTTGAGTTTCATACAGTAGGAAATATATTCAACCATGCAGGAAATGTCTGGAGTGCTACGATCTTTCATGCACGCCCCCTCCATACATATCACACATGCGCACGCGCATTTCTTTAAAAAAAAAACAAGCAAATACATGACCCAAAGTAAATTTTTTTTTTCTTTTTTTCAAGCTTGAAACTATTTCACACTCAGAGACTGGAGGGGGAGTCAGACTGCTGACTGGAATGGCACCATATAGTAAGGGGTCTGTCAGGGGGAACAGCAGCACCAGGAACAGCAGGACTCCCATCAAATAGCAGAATAGCAGGACTGAACGATGACGGTGGTTTAGGGCCAAACTGACATCTGGCAGTCCCTGACTGTTGCAGAATGAGCGGCTCAAATCCAGACTAACAACACGACCTGCAGAAGCAAGAACCCCCAAACACAATGAGACAAACTGTTGTATTCAGACAGCTCAATGCAGTGGCGCCCCCAGAGAAGTTTCATTAGGGGGGCAGTGGAAATTTTGGGGCGGCACCCCAAATTGATCCCTGTCGTAACTCTGGGAGAGTGTTGCCAGTAGCTGTGCATTGCATCGCTCCTAAATTCTTTTTCATTAAAAAGCAATAAACCGAATCTGAGAAACAAACATTTAAGAAAAAAAAGAAAAATTCAAGCAGTTATTTCAATTATTGTTTCTAATTTTTATTGTTTTAGTTGTTTTTAAACAGTTTAATTTGCCTATCTCAACAAAAATATCTACAAAAACTTTTTGAGATTTATACTTTTTGAATTGATGATCCTCAGAGACATACATATATTTAAATTAAGATTTATTTAATAAATTATTTATTAAAATTTTACTGTAATGTATTTATTGGTTTTAACATTTATGTCTTGATTAAAGAAGCTGAATGTAGGGTTTGTGTGAACATGGGGGCAGTGGGGTGGCCATGCCCCCCTGGCCACCACTTGGGGGCCCCACTGGCTCAATGTACTCTGGATTTTATCTCACCCACCAAAGTAAAAACAGCAAGAAGCACCAAACACAGCTGTGTATAACAACTGCAACCCTGCAAAGGAACAGAATAATGGATGACCTGTTGCTAATGCTAACGGTTAGCTTCCATTAGTCAATACGTGCTCTGCTCTTACCTGGATCCTAAACCAACAACAGCCTTCCCCGTTGCGAGCCAAGATGAGTGAGTCCATTAATGCAAATTTATAGTGTGACGTAGATCTGTCAAGCTTTTTCTGACCCGACCGTTTCCTCGTCTATTTTCTATCAGGGGCTAATGCAGGAAATAGAGGTAGAGGACTAGTTTCATGTTCAGCATGCATGTGAAACTCAGCGTCACGGATCGTATTTCAAAAAAACAAGTAAAGAAAGTTTCTCAGTGAACTTGCTCATCAAAAAATTAAGGAATAAATGCTGCCTCTTGGCCAGGACTCCCTTGAAAATGAGGTTTTTAATCTCAATGGGACCTTCCTGGTTAAATAAAGAATAAATAAAAAAATTCACGAACAGTTTGGAAATTTCATTTTCATACCAACTCCAAAGAAAAGTGGAGCTATGTGGCTCTCAGCTGTGGGTCCTGTGCTTTACTGAACTCCAGCTCCTCACTCACTGGCGCCACCACCTGGTTCCCGAGCCACTCTGCATCCTTCACTAAATCCCCCCACGACTGAACATCTGGGAAAATAAAGTCAGGACTTCATGATGACCCTCACTGCAATGGAAACGCACATGTAAAAGCTCTCCACATCAAACTTTTTCCAACAAAGCGTTTAAATATTTTACAGTCAGGCAAACCCAGAGCAGATGGCAGTCCCTCCGGTGAAGCCATCAGGGTTGTCTGCTGCAGAATGAACCCGGCCCGAGATAAAAAACCTGATGTGTCGAATAAAATTTAAATGTTTAGAACATCTAAATGCAATATCTGATCATATAAATGTGGAATCTCCACGGCACATTAAAGCCTGTTTTTAAAATACACCCAAGGGATATAACTGCAGCATGCAAAGTCAATGGAAGCTAAGTCTTCCTATATAGTTGCAGGAATAGAAATTACTGTAAATATATGAAATATCTAAATTCCCCCAGTTAAATTTACTTTATTTATAGCATAAAAAAGCTTTAGGTCATCTTCACTTTTAACCACTAATACACAAATAACCTAATCCTATTGATTCATTAGTTGTATTTTAGCATCTTATTTCCCCCTCACATCTGATTCTTCATTTTCAGTTAAGATCCCTGGTAAGATTTAATCCAATTTAAACAGAAATTACCCTTTAATTCAGTTTTAATGGATTAAACGATAGAGCAATGACCTAATGACTCAAATACAACAATATTTTGCAAGTGAGCGATGACTTCCTGGTTTACCAGAGTCAGCAGCAAAGACAGAGAGGCGGCAGGAAAGAAACCCTCCTCACAGACTCCCATCAACTCCCACAGGGACGTGTCGACCTGAGGACACAGACTTGTCTCTAATAAGAATATCACTTTTATGATGTTAATTTAAGATGTGAACTATTTGTAGCATAGATTCTGTCATCTTTGAATTTACAGCAATTTTAATAATCAAATTGTTTTCAAACTATTGTAAAAAAACCGCGCGTTGTGTCTGTCAAAATGCCTCTTATGCGCGCGAGAGAGATTTGATTTCACGGCAGTGACGATACGCAGCAAGCCTTGAGAGGGAGGCAGAGAGCATATATCGCAAAGTTCAGGAATGTGGCTTTAAACCCGCAACCTTCTCACTTCAAGGCAGCAGTGCTATTAACTGCACCACCATGCATGCAAGCATGCAACAAACAATAAAATAAAAGCAAGCAACCAATATTTATTAATTCTCTCATATTTGTCAACCTCATTCACCAAAATGTTATAAATACAGACATTCAGCAGCCTTTTTGTCATAAAGCACACATTACTCCAACAATAAAGAAACAAAGGGAACACTTTTCTTCTTCAAAATAAAATATTTTAAGCCATTCTGCTTCACTAACTGTCTTTTGAGTCTAGCTCGATCGCATAAAATTGTGAAATGTTTGTACATGTTTCTATTTTTAATTTGTAAACCGAATAGCAACAGTTTCAGCACAAATCTTTTTATGTGCTCAAAACTTGAACAAGTGTGAATAATTTCCTATAATACCTACGGTTTAAGGCCTTGGGTTAGAAAAAAAATTCTCCTCAGTGCACAGAAAACAAAGAGAACCAACGTTTGAATATTAAATAACATCCAAAATTCAAACACAAACAACAGGTGCTATAAATGTCTGACAAACGGATGCATTATTTAAATAAATAAAAATAGGTGAAAAATGTATTAAAACCCTATTAGAAAAACCTGCAATATGACACGTTCAAAGAACACAACGTTTACAGCGTCAGAATAAAAGCATCTCTTGGAAAAAAACGCACCAGAAAACATAAAGCTCCAATGTCCTGATTGATTTTTCAAAGTCTCTTATGAAGGAAGATCTTCTTTTACTGCAACAGACATTTGTCTTTGTTGCTGTATTTCCTCCTCCTCATCTCTAAACCTCGCTCCAGTCGCTCGTCCTCTTCCAGTGCACTAAAACACAAAACACGGGTAAGAGTCCAAGATCAGCTCTACAGAGATCTTTTCTCTGTTTTTCCAGCCGTGCACTCACACTCTCTCTTTGGCATCGATGTCTCTGATGATCTCGTCTCGCTGGTCGACCAACGACACCAGCTCCTGGAGGAGCAGCTGCTCCCTCTGCTGCTGAGTAGGTGACTTCTGCCAGTCTGCAAAAACCCACAGCGGGTTTAAACGCTGATTTTCAGGCTTGTGTTTTAGAACATTTCTTCTTTGGATGAACTGAATGGTTTATATACTTAAATTAATTATAGAAATACGGGTGGTAACAAAATAAAAAAGTGTTAGAGCTTTTTCAGAATTATCTAAAGAATGTCTTAGAAAGTTTATTTTTATTTTTTTACAATTGGAAGCAGTTCCTTGAGCCTCTATGCATCATTGGGGCTCACAATGGTCCAGGAGCCCTGATTAATGGCCAAAACCAACCCCAAGANCCCCAGAGAAGTTTCATTAGGGGGCCAGTGGAAATTTTGGGGCGGCACCCCAAATTGATCCCTGTCGTAACTCTGGGAGAGTGTTGCCAGTAGCTGTGCATTGCATCGCTCCTAAATTCTTTTTCATTAAAAAGCAATAAACCAAATCTGAGAAACAAACATTTAAGAAAAAAAAGAAAAATTCAAGCAGTTATTTCAATTATTGTTTCTAATTTTTATTGTTTTACTTGTTTATAAACAGTTTAATTTGCCTATCTCAACAAAAATATCTACAAAAACTTTTTGAGATTTATACTTTTTGAATTGATGATCCTCAGAGACATACATATATTTAAATTAAGATTTATTTAATAAATTACAAGCCTTTTCTGACCCGACCGTTTCCTCGTCTATTTTCTATCAGGGGCTAATGCGGGAAATAGAGGTAGAGGACTAGTTTCATGTTCAGCATGCATGTGAAACTCAGCGTCACGGATCGCATTTCAAAAAAACAAGTAAAGAAAGTTTCTCAGTGAACTTGCTCATCAAAAAATTAAGGAATAAATGCTGCCTCTTGGCCAGGACTCCCTTGAAAATGAGGTTTTTAATCTCAATGGGACCTTCCTGGTTAAATAAAGAATAAATAAAAAAATTCACGAACAGTTTGGAAATTTCATTTTCATACCAACTCCAAAGAAAAGTGGAGCTATGTGGCTCTCAGCTGTGAGTCCTGTGCTCTACTGAACTCCAGCTCCTCACTCACTGGCGCCACCACCTGGTTCCCGAGCCACTCTGCATCCTTCACTAAATCCCCCCACGACTGAACATCTGGGAAAATAAAGTCAGGACTTCATGATGACCCTCACTGCAATGGAAACGCACATGTAAAAGCTCTCCACATCAAACTTTTTCCAACAAAGCGTTTAAATATTTTACAGTCAGGCAAACCCAGAGCAGATGGCAGTCCCTCCGGTGAAGCCATCAGGGTTGTCTGCTGCAGAATGAACCCGGCCCGAGATAAAAAACCTGATGTGTCGAATAAAATTTAAATGTTTAGAACATCTAAATGCAATATCTGATCATATAAATGTGGAATCTCCACGGCACATTAAAGCCTGTTTTTAAAATACACCCAAGGGATATAACTGCAGCATGCAAAGTCAATGGAAGCTAAGTCTTCCTATATAGTTGCAGGAATAGAAATTCCTGTAAATATATGAAATATCTAAATTCCCCCAGTTAAATTTACTTTATTTATAGCATAAAAAAGCTTTAGGTCATCTTCACTTTTAACCACTAATACACAAATAACCTAATCCTATTGATTCATTAGTTGTATTTTAGCATCTTATTTCCCCCTCACATCTGATTCTTCATTTTCAGTTAAGATCCCTGGTAAGATTTAATCCAATTTAAACAGAAATTACCCTTTAATTCAGTTTTAATGGATTAAACGATAGAGCAATGACCTAATGACTCAAATACAACAATATTTTGCAAGTGAGCGATGACTTCCTGGTTTACCAGAGTCAGCAGCAAAGACAGAGAGGCGGCAGGAAAGAAACCCTCCTCACAGACTCCCATCAACTCCCACAGGGACGTGTCGACCTGAGGACACAGACTTGTCTCTAATAAGAATATCACTTTTATGATGTTAATTTAAGATGTGAACTATTTGTAGCATAGATTCTGTCATCTTTGAATTTACAGCAATTTTAATAATCAAATTGTTTTCAAACTATTGTAAAAAAACCGCGCGTTGTGTCTGTCAAAATGCCTCTTATGCGCGCGAGAGAGATTTGATTTCACGGCAGTGACGATACGCAGCAAGCCTTGAGAGGGAGGCAGAGAGCATATATCGCAAAGTTCAGGAATGTGGCTTTAAACCCGCAACCTTCTCACTTCAAGGCAGCAGTGCTATTAACTGCACCACCATGCATGCAAGCATGCAACAAACAATAAAATAAAAGCAAGCAACCAATATTTATTAATTCTCTCATATTTGTCAACCTCATTCACCAAAATGTTATAAATACAGACATTCAGCAGCCTTTTTGTCATAAAGCACACATTACTCCAACAATAAAGAAACAAAGGGAACACTTTTCTTCTTCAAAATAAAATATTTTAAGCCATTCTGCTTCACTAACTGTCTTTTGAGTCTAGCTCGATCGCATAAAATTGTGAAATGTTTGTACATGTTTCTATTTTTAATTTGTAAACCGAATAGCAACAGTTTCAGCACAAATCTTTTTATGTGCTCAAAACTTGAACAAGTGTGAATAATTTCCTATAATACCTACGGTTTAAGGCCTTGGGTTAGAAAAAAAATTCTCCTCAGTGCACAGAAAACAAAGAGAACCAACGTTTGAATATTAAATAACNGTTGATTCAGCTGCTCATCAATTTGCTGCTGATTAAAATCAGGTGTGTTGAAGCAGGTAAACCTCTAAAACATGCTGGATAGTAGCTCTCTGAGACAGGGGAGCCTATTCCTTCAGGTAATCTTAGCTAAGGCTAACTGCTTTTTTTACCATTCAGAGATTGGTGTCAGCTGCTTGGCTCCAGTGCTCTCAGGAAACTCACAAACTCAAAATAATGCAGCTCAGGTCCACTTTTCTCCTCCAAATAGCCTTAGACCCATTTCCTCTCTTTTCTCTGGGTAAGGAGGTAGAGAAAAGTCCTCCACTTCAAATGACTGCTCAATGAATAGAGCTAGCATAGCCTCGTTAGCCAGCTGCCTTCTTCGTCACTGCTGCAGCTCCGCCCTCTCAGTCCTCCAGGCTACGCCCTCTCCTGGCGCATTTTTCAAAATTGAAATGTGGGTGGAGTAAGCCTGTGGGACTGACGTTACCCGCTCTTTAAGATCCCTGGTAAGATTTAATCCAATTTAGACAGAAATTACCCTTTAATTCAGTTTTAATGGATTAAACGATAGAGCAATGACCTAATGACTCAAATACAACAATATTTTGCAAGTGAGCGATGACTTCCTGGTTTACCAGAGCCAGCAGCAAAGACAGAGAGGCGGCAGGAAAGAACCCCTCCTCACAGACTCCCATCAACTCCCACAGGGACGTGTCAACCTGAGGACACAGACTTGTCTCTAATAAGAATATCACTTTTATGATGTTAATTTAAGATGTGAACTATTTGTAGCATAGATTCTGTCATCTTTGAATTTACAGCAATTTTAATAATCAAATTGTTTTCAAACTATTGTAAAAAATAAAAAGGTTTCCTTGATACAAAGCTTATTGGTGTGCAAACACTTTTTAAAATGTTTTATTTATTGCAACTTTAACAATGAGCTGGATCTGAGTCCTTTGGTATCCCATGCAATTCTTACTTTGTTTGTCGCTGGATTAGCATTGGGCTAAATTGAATTCACTGATATGCAGACCTAGTGATTGGCTAGGGCAACCTGTGCAGGGTGCACCTCACCTCTGACACTCCAATCCTCATGACAACCCACATAACATAGTGAGCATTGAGTCAGTGACCTGGGTCACTTCGGCTCCAGGTTTCTATCTGACCTTTGTGAGACAATCTGTTTAATCTATGTAGACTGTAATTGTTTTGATCTCTTTCCACAATCACTTATTCAGGTGCAAGCATACAATGATTTCATCATCTTTTTCAGTTAGAATAAGACGTGTCATGCAGCCACGTCTTTCACACGTATTATTTCCTGGTTTTCATACAATAGGAAGATGCCAAGGAGGCAAAAAAACATGCGTTCTAAACGCGCGTTTTGTCCGCCAAAATGCCTCTTATGCGCGCAAGAGAGATTTGATTTCACGGCAGTGACGATACGCAGCAAGCCTTGAGAGGGAGGCAGAGAGCATATATCGCAAAGTTCAGGAATGTGGCTTTAAACCCGCAACCTTCTCACTTCAAGGCAGCAGTGCTATTAACTGCACCACCATGCATGCAAGCATGCAACAAACAAACAATAAAATAAAAGCAAGCAACCAATATTTATTAATTCTCTCATATTTGTCAACCTCATTCACCAAAATAATGTTATAAATACAGACATTCAGCAGCCTTTTTGCCATAAAGCACACATTACTCCAACAATAAAGAAACAAAGGGAACACTTTTATTCTTCAAAATAAAATATTTTAAGCCATTCTGCTTCACTAACTGTCTTTTGAGCTTGAGTCTAGCTCGATCGCATAAAATTGTGAAATGTTTGGACATGTTTCTATTTTTAATTTGTAAACCGAATAGCAACAGTTTCAGCACAAATCTTTTTATGTGCTCAAAACTTGAACAAGTGTGAATAATTTCCTATAATACCTACGGTTTAAGGCCTTGGGTTAGAAAAAAAATTCTCCTCAGTGCACAGAAAACAAAGAGAACCAACGTTTGAATATTAAATAACATCCAAAATTCAAACACAAACAACAGGTGCTATAAATGTCTGACAAACGGATGCATTATTTAAATAAATAAAAATAGGTGAAAAATGTATTAAAACCCTATTAGAAAAACCTGCAATATGACACGTTCAAAGAACACAACGTTTACAGCGTCAGAATAAAAGCATCTCTTGGAAAAAAACGCACCAGAAAACATAAAGCTCCAATGTCCTGATTGATTTTTCAAAGTCTCTTATGAAGGAAGATCTTCTTTTACTGCAACAGACATTTGTCTTTGTTGCTGTATTTCCTCCTCCTCATCTCTAAACCTCGCTCCAGTCGCTCGTCCTCTTCCAGTGCACTAAAACACAAAACACGGGTAAGAGTCCAAGATCAGCTCTACAGAGATCTTTTCTCTGTTTTTCCAGCCGTGCACTCACACTCTCTCTTTGGCATCGATGTCTCTGATGATCTCGTCTCGCTGGTCGACCAACGACACCAGCTCCTGGAGGAGCAGCTGCTCCCTCTGCTGCTGAGTAGGTGACTTCTGCCAGTCTGCAAAAACCCACAGCGGGTTTAAACGCTGATTTTCAGGCTTGTGTTTTAGAACATTTCTTCTTTGGATGAACTGAATGGTTTATATACTTAAATTAATTATAGAAATACGGGTGGTAACAAAATAAAAAAGTGTTAGAGCTTTTTCAGAATTATCTAAAGAATGTCTTAGAAAGTTTATTTTTATTTTTTTACAATTGGAAGCAGTTCCTTGAGCCTCTATGCATCATTGGGGCTCACAATGGTCCAGGAGCCCTGATTAATGGCCAAAACCAACCCCAAGACTGGTTTACTCCACCCATTTGGCCAGGACATGAATAATAAATGAGCTGCATGCTGATTTTAAACTCTAGGACACCTTCAAATTGACACAACTGCAAAACTATGACCCACTGACCTTCTATAGCCATCATGACCCGCAGTTCTCTGGTGAGAAGCTCAAATCTTCTCTCCAGATCCTGCTCCTCTTGTCTGTAGATCAGTACCACAATCAGGAAAATGGAAAACAAACAGGATTCTTAATTAAAAAAACTCATTTTCAGTTTCCTCACAGTAGTTCCAAGTTGTCTTGTCGGCGTATCAGAGCGTTCTTCTTGTTCACCAGAGTGAACCACTCCTGAATCAGCCTCTCCTCTTCGTCACGGTCACTCCCTAAACAAAAAAAGGGACAATCAGTACAACAAAACAACATCATGCAGGGATAACTGCAATGCAATTTCAACCATGAAGATTACTATTTTAGTCAGATTCATTCTCACACTGAGTGAGACTGACCCGTCTCCATGAGGCTTCGCAGTCGTTTCTCCACCACAGCAGCTCTGCTGTCGATGTGCTTCTGCTCTGTTTCCAACGCTGCCAGCTCACTCAACACATACTGGCTGGTGTCCTGCAGGCACTGACCACAAACCACACACACACATGCACGCACACACACATAAGAACATAAACGTGACAATGGCCAGTAGCCACAAGAAAAGGGAAAAGAGAGTGAGAACAGCTGGAAATGGTATTTTAAAGCAGAAAGTGTAGAAATAGCAGAGGTGAAGTCAGAGATTTACAAATTAAGTTAGGAAAGAAAAAAGAGAAGACCTAACTGACCATCGTTTCTTCCTCTTGTTTAGGAGGCTCGGCTGAACTCTGCAACTCTGCAAACACACAAACACATAAAGGGCCGATGCAAACATTAATTACTAAAACGGAAAACAATAAAGACTAAAATCAGTGAGTCAGTCTTCAGGTACCCACCTGTTGTAGAGGTTGTCTTTGAATCTTCCTGTAAAAAGAAAAAGTGATGTTTCAGTAACTAGTGGAAGATTTCACCTAACCTGCGCACTTCACATAAGTAAACAGTATTAAGACGATGAAGAAGAAACAAAATCACCTGTCCAGATTTTCCTGATTTGGTAATCAACCTTGGGGGTGGCACTGGGATTATTGAGTCATCTAAAAAAACACAAAAATAGACGCAAAGTAAAAACTAATAATAGAGAGAGGATTCACAGGAGGAGCGTGGGTTTCTACCTTTAACAGCTCGTTTAGTCCTGGGTGGTGGAACGACCAGCGTGCTGCTCCCGCCTTCCTCCAGACTCACGCCTTCGTTTAGCCTGGCCATGCAAAAAGCTGCAGCATCGACGCTGGTGGGACCAGCGTGGGCCAGGCCGTAGCTGGACTGACTGCTGTTGTGCTCTATCTGCAGCACACTCAGCTCCTGGTTGGTGAAGTGTGAGCGAATCTGGCTGAGGTAAGTCATAACTATGAGCCTGTCGGGGATTGGCAGAAGGACCATGTCGGACGGCTCCAAGAGACGAGAGATGCCCAGAGACTCAAAACCATCAAAAGCCTAGTGTCAGAACCAAGAAACAGTTCAACTGCAATGTGCAAATATAAGACCCTTCTTAAAAATGACCCTAAGAACCAATTTGGTGACACTAGCCCAGTTAGCCATAAAGATCTAAATATAGACATCTTACCTTCTTATTGTTGAGCTTGATATTATGAGGGTCCAACTGGTCAAAATCTCTAAGGAGGCAAAAACAAGAAAAACCTATAAATACTGATAGAAATGCTGCCAGATTTAACAGAGAAAAGGAGGTTACATTTTGTCTGGATGGAAGTGGTGCAGTATGGCACAGAAAGCCAGGCCGTTTCTCCAGGACGTGTTGAAGTTTGTGACCTTTACGCCCTGGTACTTGTTGGTGATGCTCTGAAACCACTCCAGCAGCGACTGGCTGGAGTTCACAAGGTCCTGACCAGAAAATAAAACCTTAGCTTTGACGATAAATACACCAGGATCTGTGTGAGTGACAGTCTTATTTACAACAGATATGTCATCTGTCCCATCAGCCTCCTCTCTGAAAGTTGGCACGGGATCAGCGATCCTAACGTCAGAAGCTTCTTCCTCTGGCAACGTAGGAAGCCAAGAAGTCTTCATCTCAAAGTGATGGGAGGAAACAGTGGCGTCTTTTGTGTGGAATGGTTGTTTCTTCTCTCCACCATCAGGGAGGTCTGACGGCTGTTTCGATCTATGAGAGTACAAGACATGATGCTTAAGACAGCAGATCTTTTAAAAGAAGGAACAAAGTCCCACTCTTACCAGATATGAGACATGCAAATGTGAGGTGATGACCAGGGTGAGCAAGCGGATGAGAATAAATGACTTGATGTTAGACTGCAGGAAACATCACTTAAAGAATTCAAGATGTGAGTTCAGGATTTGTGGAAACTGCTCCCTGAAAGCAGGTCTATGATGTTTATAGACCTTAACCAGCATTACATTTGCACAACATTAGCTTAAAGCTGCAAAGGCAAATCTGCAAAACTCGAAAATATAAAAAGCAGGATAAAATTGTCTGCAGCAGTGTCAGTAAAATCCCAAATCTGGTCTCTAAAAGTCTGATTTTTAGACACATCGTTACTTTAAAGCAGCACAAAGTTTCTTGTCTTTGTTAACTTACACTTTGTTCTGTCCAAAAGGTTCTTCTGTGTCATTTAGTATTATTTCCTGCTGGGCATCAAAGCAGGCAGTAATAGGGAGCTGACTCGGATCAGAAAGGCTAGTAGGGACTTCTTTACAGCTGCCGGTCTCTGTGGCATCACAGTCAATCTCACCAGGTGCGGGAACGAGACGTTTCAGACCACGAGAGCTGGAGACGGGGGAGGTGTCACCTGACATCTGGATAATTTTAGTCAGTAAGTTTCTCTCTTCTTCTTGGAGCTGTTGGACTTTTGAGGTTTTGTTGGGAATATCAATTGTCTGTGGGCTGAAACTCATTGGGGCATTGGAGGTTTTCTTATCCGTTTCACTGCAAACTTCACAACTCTTGTTGATTTTTGTCTCATCCCGTATCTTGTGAGTTTTACAGACGTTTTGCTCACTGCTTAGATTTTCATTCTTTGCTTTTTGAGAAAGGGGCACAGGTATCGCTAATGATTGTACAAACTCTGCCTCTTCACCACTTGGTACCGTTCTTCTTTTAGTGACATCATCACTCTGTGGTTTTAGTGAATTCTTGTGTTTTAATTTGACAGCTTCCTCCATTTGCAAAGGATAGCTAGGACGCTGCCTGTCGGTCTGACTGGCATCAAGAGATTCAGGTGTTTTGGGCTGTTTAGCATCAGAGCTCTGACGATGAGTTTGGGACGAAGAGGACACTTGTGCTACAGCAGGAGATGGACGTTCTGGGCTGAGGACAGAAAAGGAGAATTCAGAACTAAAAAAATGCAGCCCGTGACTAAAGTAGCCAACCACTGAGCCAGCCAGTCATCATGTCATGCAACATTCTGCTTTGGCAGCAAACATCTCAAGCAATAAGGGTGCCGTCTTGTTAATGTTGCAAAGCACAGTAAGTCTGCTGAATGTCTCAGAACGTCAAAATGATTTTGACAATAATCCCCCAACTCCTTCAGGATTGTGAAAGGACCATAAGTCTTGCTGTGAGATTATAAATTAAGAAGATCATCCATTAAAGCTGGGTCCGTAGCATGACATCATCAAGGAGGTACCGCCCCTGGTCCCCATTCTCTTGTATGAGCTGAAAGCCACGCCTAGCACTAAGAGAGGGCCGCAGTGGAAGCATGTTTTTGATATGTTCCTGCTCAGACACACCTGATTTTAACTGCTGAATTATCCCTTCAGACTCCATTGTTATACAGGAGCTGCTGATCACTCGTTTTAATCAAATCTGCAGTGTTCAAGCAGGGAAACATCTAAGACTGGGAGGAAACCTGCACTCGCAATGGTAGCACACCCCTGCTAACGCTACAACCTAAAACAAGCCTGATGTAGCGCAAGGTTGAACGCTACGCTAATCACTTAGCTCCAATACACAAAAGATGAATCCCTTTTCATTCTCCCTGCTCTTTCACAGTTAGCTTAAAGGCTACAGACCACCAATGCAGGTTGAGTTAGAATTCAAGCTAGGTTGGTGTGCTAAGCTAACTGTGCGTCCATTTGTCACCCCGTAGTGCACATTCTCGTTCCTTTACAACTCCCTCATGTGGATACGCAACTCTATTGGTCAACACTCTAGGCTCATGTAAATGATTTGTTTTGCTGTAGGCCAGGGGGAGGGACTTATATTAATTACTTTATGTCATAGAACAGGGTCAGATAGTCAAATTTAATTAAGAATCTTTTAAAAATGTTAAACTACGTACCCCAGCTTTAAGCATGCTACATCACCACAATGACAAATGCTTTTCTACCATATTTATGCAGATCTTTCATAAAAACACAACAAATCCAGCTGTTAGTCTTCTAGTTGCACCAAGCATTAGCTTATATTTGAATAATTTAAAGCAACTACTGTTCCTTAATCAGTCAACATTCAAATGCTGATCATGACACTCTGTCCATTTTCAAAACTTCTGACAAAAATCATTATCAAGGTGAAATTTAAAGACGTTCCACTTCTCTTAGAGCATGATTTACGTTCTTTTGGAAATGACTCACACCAACACTCGACTCTCTCATGAGAAAGACTTTCAGGAAAAGCCAAGGATGCAAGTTTAGTAAATATTGTAGAGAGTTAAGAGAAAGTGTACACAAACACGTCAGGAGCCACAAACAGATCTCTGTCACCCATCCTCCTCCCTTCATCCCTTACTCACCCTGCTCCCCTCTCCATGTACAGCTCAGCCAGCCAGATGGAGCCTAGATCTTCCTGTCCTCTTTCATACTCTACTTCCTCCTCATCCTCTTCTCTCAGCCACACTGGGATGGCACCGTGTTTAAAACTGGAGGAACCCTTCCTAACTGGTCTCAGACCAGCATCGTCTGGTGCTATTTTAACCGCGCTTACAGATTTTTGGGGTTTTACAGAATTAGCGGGTCTGGTTGAACCCAAACCTGCCCCGGCGTGGTGTGGGACGGTTCCTGCTGGTTTTGGCTCACATTTGGATTTTCCATCCTGTAGTCGTGCATCATAAGCGATGTCATCCAGATCTGCCTCCCTCAGTGGAGGCCAGTTGTTTGATTGGTGCTTATTTACTTTCTGGGTGTTTGAAGGAGGTGTCTCCTCTACTTCAGTCTCTCTATTTTCAGAAATGTTCTCCTGCAGCTTTATAGCTGTCTCTGACTTTACCTTCTCCTCTCGTTGGTTGCTCTCATGATCTTCTCTCACTTTTTCCATCTTCTTTCTCTCCTTTTCACTCTCCAGCTTATCCTTTTCTTTCTCTTCCTGCTGTTTTATTTCTATTTCCTTCTCCAAGGCATCCTTCTCTTTTTTTGCCGCTTCTTCCATTTCCAGCCTTTCTTGTCGTTTCTTCTCTTCTCTCTTCTCACTGTGGGCCTTTTTAATGCGTTCCATCTCTTCTCTTTCCCTTCTCTCCATCTCTTTTTCTCTTTCCTTCTCCTGCTCAACAGCTGCAAGTCTCAGACTTGCCACCAAGCTCAGCCCCTGCGCTGCGTGTTGTTTTTGAGATAATTCCATTTCACAGACTTTGTCTCTCAAAACTTTATGACTTTCTGCTGCATCGGAGAAAACCTTGGGTGGGGAAATGTTCAGCTGATCATCAGTTGGCTCAGATGAACAAAAGGTCTCTTTGTCTACTTTATGTAAGCACGGCTGGGCTTCGTTATCTGGAAAACTGGACGAATGGTCTGCAGAAGACTGGGGATGAACGGCATCGCTGGATCCAGTCGTGTGGAGTATAGAGACGATCGTCTCGTAGCTGAGGGACAAACATGACGGACAGGAAAACTGTGAGGCAGCGCTCACCCTAAAATGACTTGTAAACCACTGAACCCTGACAGAATTACAGCCAAACATCATGCTTGATTAGTTTCCTTCACAGACTTTGTTTTGGTGCAAACTGAGGTTATTTTTAACCAAAACATGCTGACAACTAAAAGCATGAATCTAATTTATGATGCAGAGTTTTCAGATACTCGAGAGAGATTCTCTGGATTTTAGCTACATAATAACAGACCTCACTAGCAGAGATGTGTTTGTTTTGCTTTTTAGTGAAACTGAAAGAAATATTTCTGCACAAGTGTCACACCCTTGAACGTATTTTATAATAAACAGCTGAATGTGATTTTAGAAATGAAATTAATGATGAAAGGACATGTTCAGTGTTTGATCTTTATGTTTTAGCATGAATAAAGGAGCCTTTAGAAATGTAGCTGTTAGAGTTTAGGAGATAACAACTATTATCTATCACTATCACACACTGCTTTACAGTATAAAACATATCTTCATAATGATTGTAATGCCTGGTTGTAAATATGTATATACATTTTGTACTATTATGTTTTACTTTCTTATACAACATCTTATCATGTCACTTTCTGTACCATTATCACACCAAAAAACAAAAATATCAGCTGTATGATGTAAACAATGGCTCAGCTGCTCTCTACTTTGAAAACTGTTTATGCAGACTAAACACTGGATTCAAATGTATATTTACTACACCTTATCCTTCTCTATTTATCTTTTTATTTGACCTATCTTTGACTTTTAGCATTTTATTGTAATTTCATTAATATTTTTTACTCATTTGTATTTGTCAGATTATTTTTATTTTTTACGTTTTAGCTTTATTTTATAACTTTTAATTGTTTTTATGAATCATGAGGATACTTTAAGGCCCACTTGGCAGTTTTGATCGCTTTTAGCACCCCCTAGTGTCCATTAATAATTATCTGTGGTCAAAGCTGTGCGTTCGTCTTTCTAACACCTTAATCTAGCTGCTGAAATGTCTCCTCGGCCTTCATTAGTGTCTACAGGAGCGGTTCATCACTAAATCAAACAAATCAGCTGTGCTCATGATCTAAAACATGCAGGAAACATGCTGGAAGAAGACTGCAGCACCAGGCATGTCAGCTCCATTTTTTCCAACAGGTGGCAGACCGCCACTCTGAAGTTGCAAATGCAGTATTCTGGCCACAAAGGGCGGTAGGGGTCTGAGTGACATTTCATTAACCCTGTAAAGGCTCATTTTAGCACAAACTGGCTCAAGAACATGATTTGAAAATGTGAAAAAGTTGCATTGTATGGCTTTAAGATGGGCTGGACAAAATAAGCTTCAGCTTCAACCCATTTTAATTTCGACTGATCTACATCACAACCTGTAATTGAACAACGACAACACTGTTATGATGCAAATCAAAATAAATCTATTCATTCATATCTGGACTCCACAAATCCATAGTCAGACTGACTGTAAACAAATGGGGGAATGCAGGCAATTCCCTCATTGCCATCTAAAAAAAGCTCACTCCATGACAGGATGTCCCATGCAAACTAAAGGAATATTCCTAAAATAAACTAAAGATCTCTGCAGACTGACTACTGTTACTAATCAAGAGTTCAAAGATATAACGCCTCAATCCCGTCTGTCTGTCAGAAGAAAAGAAGTCAAACAACTGAACATTTTCTCCCTTGAAATGGCAGTGGTAGTATCATGATATGGTGTTGGTATATTAAGTCCAAGATGGCATGAATTCTGATTTATTGTCAAGACATTTGTGTAAAATGAACCTCTAAAGAAAACGTGCCATTTAGAAAAACATGCATGTAAAATGTAAAATTTCCACGAAGTATGAGTAAAAAATTTTGCTTGCGGTGGTAAAGTCAAGGTGCCGAAATTTTAGATTTAGATGCAAAATCTCTTAGGTCTGCATGAGCTCCCAAATCTATGACTAATTACGTTTATGCAGAAATTGAAACTTTCAGGCGTCACAGCCTAGAAAACATTCCTAGTTCATCAGCAGCGGCAGGCAGAGAGACTCACCCTCTGTATAAAACCCCAACTACTGCTGACATGAAGCCAGCAGCTTCCTCCTCCTGCTGCTCAGCAACACACTCATCTGCCTCTGCGTGTGCACATTTCTCAGCACTAGCACCCGCAGACAGAAAACACACAGTCACACATTTGATCTCTCATTAAATCACTTCAGGTTAAACCTACCAGCGTGTTAATAGGAGGAGAAAAGCTTCAGGTGAGATCTAATATGGAGATGTCTCCGGTTAGGTGATGTTAGTCAGTGCAAGAGCAAGTTTGTGAAACTGTTCTACGCAGACTGCAACCATCACTGACTCACCCCCCTATTACACCTTCTTCCTCCTCCTTTGCTCCTCTGCTTTCCATCCCTTTTTCTGCTCCCAGCTCTGTCGTGGTCTCCTCCACAGCTGCCCACAGCTTCTTCTCTGCCTCACACACCGGCTCCTCGATGATCAATAAACTCTCCAGACCGTCATCAACAGCATCGACCGGTTCCTCCTCATCCGCTCCCTCCTGTTCCGGTTTGGACGGCTGGTGGTTGTGTTCCTCCTGGAGCTCTGGTTCTGGTTTTGAAGGCACAAGTGGCTCCAACACATGAACTGTCTGATCAGCAGATGGTTCAGGTGAACATTCAAGAGAGGTTGCTGGTTGCACACAGGGGTTCTCTGGCTTTTTAAGCTCCTCTTGAACGAGCGGCGAGCTGAGTCGTGTCACTGAATCAGGTTTTATTTGGTGCTCCTGTCTCACAAGAGCATCCGTCTCAGCAGCGTCTTCTTTAGATGAGCTAGAATTTAAATAAAAAAAGACACATAAACAAACAAAAAAAATTACAAATGTGATTTCTGCAAGTCGGACAAACGGATTGAAAAAAGCAGAAAGAGCAGAAAGAAGCCTCCTCATCTGTTCTTACCCTCTGCACAAAGGTTTTGCATCATCCCTGGCAGAGACTCTTTCAGGTAAATCTGCCCCACTTGTCCCTTCTAGCACTTTCCACAGAGGAGTCTCTGCATCGGACGGCCTCTGTGGAGGTGGCGTGGGCGTCAAGACCTCTAAAGTCATCGTTTTGTATTGAGAAGCGAGCAGAACAGGGGGGCCTGAGTGGATGTCAGGCGGAGAACATGCAGCAGATATTTTCTTTTCTTGAATTTTAGTTTTTGACTGTGAACTTTCCTTCGTGACAGAGGGTTGCCCCAGACTGGAATAAGGAAAGGAAAAGAAGGAAGTGATAAAATGAAGAGAAACATGCAGGAGAATGTAAGAAATCAGTTGTCGCAGGAAAAAAAGGACAAAGTGGAAGCAGCCGATGTTCGATTATGCATCTGCGTTAATTTTGTCTATCGCATGCATCCGCTTAAACAAAATGTAGATTTCAAATTTAAATAATTAACAATGAGATCAAATTTAATTATTATAAAATATAAACTCAGGAAACTGCAGATTTATCTACAAAACTGTCTTTTGCATTTTCTTTCCAGTGTGTTATGTTTACTGACAATAATGGAAAAATCCCCAATTTGGAAACACTGGTTTGTCGGAGAACAGTTCTTTCTTTTATTTTGAAAATCCCACATTATTCTTTTATATCACTGATTTAATCAAAATTGCTGCAGCGTTTTATTGTATGTGTTGAGTTTTTACTGCTAACAAATCAGTAATGATATGTTTTTACATAATAATACAGATTTTGCACTTATAAGAGGCATATTTGTATGAAAACACTACATATATTGCCTTTAAGTATTTCAAATATTAGTGAGTAATTACAACAATTAGGATGTTCTGATCACATTTTTTTGGGCCCCAAGTTCAAGTCATTTGATTTTGAGTATCTGCCAATATCGAGTCCCGATCCAATATTTCATCAGAGAATTAAAATAAGGAGGAAAAGAACACGTCCAAGATGTTCTTTCTTTCTTTCTTTCTGTATTTTTGTCATTTCCTTAGTTTATCTGCCAAAAAACATCAGGAAGTACATTGAAAAGAAACGTGTTAATATTATGAATATTTTTAAAAGTAGCATTGTCGCTCATATTGTTTACGTCATTATGCGGCTGTGCTAAGTGATGCGTGTTCCCGCGACAGAGCAGGCTTGCGGCGTCATGGCCGGCAGGTTCACGTTTCTCAGCACAACACCTGTAGCTACCGCGGCAGCGTGGCTCCAGAAGACTGAGAAACCCAAAGTTTTGCTTTGTCTGCAATTTCTCTTATTAGCATATGTTTCAGTGTTGGCTGGCTCCGTGTTTTAGTCCAAGTTGCCGCAGCAAACAGGGAGTATTAGTTTCGAATTAGGACTAATGGAGACAGGTGATTCGCTGAGGCGCTGACACCTGAAGGGAAAAGCTGAAGGAGAACATACTTTGTTTTGAAAGTGGCGAATCAGATTTGTAGTGTTGAACGCAACTCTACCTTTTTCATCATGATAAACAACCAGTTTGCACACATTATAAGTGTCTGTTACACCCCCTTTGCTGTCTGGTTTAAAATACGTCCAAATTACAGACATTTTTGCTCTCCTGAGGAGACACATTAGCTCTGCGTTAGCCTGCTAGCTAACAGCTGCATGTTATGGTGTCTAAATAATCACCTGCCCTAGTATGTGATGTTACAGTGTTGTTTTTGTCCAAGAAACAAAGAATATTGATGTAGAGGAACTTGTTGAAATTAAAACAAAACCATTGTTATTCCGTTTGAAAATCTCGATCTCAGGGTGAATTTATAAGGTCATGTGCTTTGTTTTATAAGGTTAAATCTGATCTTTTCCACCCAATTCCGATCACTTACAAAATCACGTGATTGGATCGAGCAACCTTAACAAAATAATAACAGTGCAGTTACAGTTACTTTAGATACTACAGCTCTTCAGTTAGTTTCAAAATATAACTATTTTGAAAAAAAATGTATCTGAGTTTTTATCTCAGTGACAAAAAAATATTTGTTTAGGCATCTTTTTCAATTTAGGTTTTGATTCCACATCTTTCATAATGTTAAATTACCACAAAAAATCAGTTCTTATTAAGCAGCAGGGGGGCCACAGGGGGCTGTCAGGGTGGCAACGGCCCACCCTGGACCCCTCCGAGAAATGCCCCTGCTTTAGAGGAGAAATGGATGTATTCAGTCCATCTTTGTCTCACTTTATTGTGAAATATTGAGTGAAAAACTGGCAAAGAATTACAGTTTTTCTCAATTGCTAAAACACTAAACCCTGTTGTCTGAACCAAATGCTCAGTTGCTTGAACCCACTGATTGAATCAATCACTCTTTTGGCAAAACCATAAGCACGTTTCACCTGTTTAGACACCACTTGTCAACACACGTGTACGTACTGGAATCTTTGCTCTTTGCACTTAAAGTAGTATTTGTATATTTTTGTATTTTATTTTTAGTATATGGGCTTACTGTACATCAGTGTCAAATGCACAAGATTTCTGTTTTGTCTTTTTGTACAAGTGCTAAATGCACAGTTATTTTTGTTTTGCAACATGCATTTCACCTACAGTGAACAATAAACATTTATTTCTCCAGCTTCATGTCCTGAGCGTTGTGTTTTCTATTTTCCACGTAGTGTTTAGTGACTGTTCAGTAGTGACTGTCATTGTGATTGACTCGGGGCACGATTTGACAACATAGTTCAGTTTTGAGCACAGATTGAACTGTTTTGAGATGAAAGTTTGGTTTTGCAAGAAGAGTCTGAGGTTTTGGGGATTTAGCTTGAAAATTGGGTTTTGTGTTCACAAGTTAGAGAAAGAGAGAGCAGCTTTCAAGAAACGTGTCTTAGCAATCGAGAAAAACTGTAAATCAACTCAATGTGGATAGATCATTTTAGAGATTATTGATTTAATTTGCCATCAGAGAGATCAGACGGGACAAACAGAAGGGATGATGGTGTCACTGCAGCGACTCACCGCTCATCGGAGGCTGAGTTACTAACTGACGGAGCCTCCGGGTCATGTGACGGCTGTGGAGCAGGAAGTGATGTTTGTGATTGTTTGAAAACAGGAGAAGAGATTCTCATTTTCTCTTTGTCTTCGTCTGACTTGTTGTCTTCTGTAATGAAGACAGCTCCAGGTCTTCTTTTCTCCTCCTCCCTCGTTTTCCTGTTTTCCATATTTTCCCCCTGCAGCAAAAGCTCTTTTTCTTCTTCCTTCAGTTTCCTTTTTGCTATTTTTTCCTCATCTATGTGTCTTTTTTTCTCCTCCTCCATTTTATTTTTCTCTTCTTCCAACCTCATTTGTTTCTCTTGGAGCTGATTTTTAGTCTCTTCTTCTCTCTTCTTTCTCTCATTCTTCTTCCTCTCCATCCTTTCGCTCTCTTCTTTTAAGGCTTTCTCTCTCTGCTCTTTTAGTGATCTTTCTCTTTCTTCCATTTCCATCTTTCTTCTGTCTTCTACCTCTTTCCTCTTCCATCCCTCCTCTTCTAGTCTCTTTTTCTCCTCTGCCTTCCTCTCCTCATCCTCTTCCTTCTTTCTTCTCTCTTCTGCTTCTTTCCCTCTTTTGTGCTCTTCTTCCTCTTTCCGTTTCCTTACCTCTTCTGTGTGCCTCTTTTCCTCTTCTGCCATCCTCTTCCTCTCCTCTTCATCCTTCTTTCTTCTCTCCTCCACTACTTTAAGTATTTTAATCTCTTCTTCCCTCTTCTTCTCCTCCTCGTCCTTCTTTCTTCTCTCTTCTGCCTCTTTCCTTCTTTTGTGCTCTTCTTCCTCTTTTCGTTTCTTTACCTCCTCTTCTATCCTCTTTTCCTCTTCTGCCATCTTCTTCCTCCTCTCCTCTTCATCCTTCTTTCTTCTCTCCTCCACTTCTTTAAGTATTTTAATCTCATCTTCCCTCTTCTTCTCCTCCTCCTTTCTTCTCTCTTCTGCCTCTTTCCTTCTTTTGTGTTCATCTTCCTCTTTCTGTTTCTTTACCTCCTCTTCAAGCCTCTTTTCCTCTTCTGCCATCCTCTTCCTCCTCTCCTCCTCATCCCTCTTTCTCCTGTCTTCTGCTTCTTTAACATTCCGCCTCTCCTGTTCTTTCATTTTCCTCTCCTCATCAGCTTTCCTCTTCCTCTCTTCCTCCCTCATCTCCTCCTCACATCTCTTTCTTTCCTTTTCTGCTTCTTGTTTTCTTCTTTCCTCTTCTTCCCACTTTCTTTTCTCTTGCTCCTCTTTTATACGCTTTTCCTCCATGTTTCTCTTCTCTTCCTCCTCCTCCAAAAGCCTCTTTTTCTCCTCCTCCCTCCTTTTTCTTTGCTCCTCAGTCACTCTCTTTTCCTCCATCCTTTTCATCTCCTCGTCTTTCATCATCTTCATGAATCTTTCTCTCTCTTGTCTTTTCTCCTCATCCTGTTTGGCCTTTTCTGTTTTCTCCTTTAACTCTACAAGTCTCTTTTCTTCTTCTCGTTTCTTCTCCTCCTCCTTCAGCTTCTCCTGTTTATCTTTCTTCTCCTTCAGGAGTCTCACTTCTTCATTCTTCCTCCTTTCTTTCTCTCTTCTGACCTCCTCCTCCTCCTGTAAGAGTCTCCTCTTTTCAACTTCAAGCAGTCTCTTCCTCTCTTCCTCATGTTTTCTTGCTTCCTCTTGTTTCTGTTCTTCCTCTCTCCTCCTCCTCTCCTCTTCTTTCTTTTGAACATCTGACCCCCTCTGTTTCTCCTGCTCCTTCACATCTGCTGCTCCCTCTATCTGCTCTGTCTGTGGCACTTTTCCTCCATCTGTCTTTTCCTTGGTTTTATGTTCAAGACTGCAGAACAGATAAACAGAACAGCTGAAATCCTTGTGTCTATGTGAGGTTCAGACTCATCACATCACATCCTCAAACCTTATTTATGGTCAATCTTAATCCTGATTGTTTACTTTAAAAAAGAAAAACAAAACTCACCCTGCAGGACATCTTTTGATCGTATCACACTTTGAGTCATCCTCATCCAGAAACAAGCTCGCTGATTCTTTTCTGCTATTACAGGACTCTTTATCGGTTGTTCGGGGCTGATTTTCACTCATAAAAAGACTCGTAATGCTCTCATTCACTGGCTTTTTCAGAACCTCGTCAGCATTTGTCTGCTTAGGTGTGATAAATGCAGCAACAACGCTGGTGGAGGACTGATCTGGGGTGGACTGCTCACAGGAGAAAGGCCATGGAGGGGGCGGGGCTATGATCAACTCAGAGCTGGACTGAGCAGAACTAGAGAGAGAAACGTTGGTAATCAGATGTCAAAGTGGAGTATTTTAATGTTTTTTTTGCTCATGCAAAACTTGTGTCAGCCAGTAGAACATGTTAACATCCAGGAAGCTCAAAACCAAAACCAGAAAACTGGAAAAAGCTGAGAAACTTGACAAATGATCCACAACATGTTAATCAGCAACACACACGTTTGCATGGCAAATATTCTGGGACACTTGGATCATCTCGAGGACTGAAAAAAATCCTAAAACCTGCATTTTTTTCATATTTTTAAATCATATTTGGTTATTTAGTTTTTCTGGCTGAATAACAAAAATGAAAAGATTTAGCATTTTTTTAAAATGTGTTCAGCAAAGAAGTAATTAAAATGTAATATTAGCTGATATGAAAGTATAATAATAATAATAATAGTAATAATAATAATAATAATAGTAACAATAATAATAATTATTATTATAGGGGTTACATTTATTTTTTTAACATTTCTATTTTTTTTTATGTTTTAATTCTGATGGTTAAGTTCAGGGCATTTTTTAAAAGTGCTTTATAAAAATAGCAGACCAGAGTGTCAAAGGGTTAAAAATCCATCTAAACCATAATTTAGTGTAACATGTGTAGCTTGTAGCACTTAGATTCAGGAGTCACCTACAGAAATTCATTTCCAAAATGTCCTCAATTTTTCCCCCTGACCATTCATCAAGAACAATATCTTATTTATTCTAAAGCTTCAAACAAATAATGACTGATTTTGTTGAAAATAATGACAGCAAACTGTGAACTAATATAACAAGAAAACTATTGTATTATTTAAATAATTTTGGTTACCATTTACTCCATTTGCTTCAGTCTATTACAGTTTTTCTCAATTGCTAAAACACTAAACCCTGTTGTCTGAACCAAATGCTCAGTTGCTTGAACCCACTGATTGAATCAATCACTCTTTTGGCAAAACCATCAGCACGTTTCACCTGTTTAGACACCACTTGTCAACACATTTTCTTTGTGATGCACCTGTGCTGCTTAATGGTGAGCACAGGTGACAAAAGTCAATCACAAGTAAAGCACTGGTGTCACCACTTGAACACAACTAAGAATTGATCACACTTGTGTCTAATGATGTGAGGGAACATACACAGTGCTTCATCCTTATAGATGTATTCATGGGGTCTTTCCACTGCATTCAGTTGAAAACCCCTCTGTAGAAATAGATCTAGTTTTGTAAGTGATACAGAAAAAGTGATTTAGGCCACTACAGTATATCACTACGTAATCAACACTGAATGTGACTGGATAATATGCCAACCTGTACGTACTGGAATCTTTGCTCTTTGCACTTACAGTAGTATTTGTATATTTTTGTATTTTATTTTTAGTATATGGGCTTACTGTACATCAGTGTAAATGCACAAGATTTCTGTTTTGTCTTTTTGTACAAGTGCTAAATGCAAAGTTATTTTTGTTTTGCAACATGCATTTCACCTACAGTGATCAATAAACATTTATTTCTCCAGCTTCATGTTCTGAGCATTGTGTTTTCTATTTTTCCACGTAGTGTTTAGTGACTGTTCAGTAGTGACTGTCATTGTGATTGACTCGGGGCACGATTTGACAACATAGTTCAGTTTTGAGCACAGATTGAACTGTTTTGGTTTTGCAAGAAGAGTCTGAGGTTTGGGGATTTAGCTTGAAAATTGGGTTTTGTGTTCACAAGTTAGAGAAAGGGAGAGCAGCTTTCAAGAAACGTGTCTTAGCAATCGAGAAAAACTGTAAAACTCCATCCACTTATATGCAGCTTCATTCATTTATATTTATGACTTTATTAAGCCGTTTAAAAATCTAACTGATGTTACAGATAAAACCATCACAATACCAGATCATTTACATGCAACAGATACCAAAACCAGTGAACTGCTGTAAATCCACAGAGCATAAAGCTAACTCAAATGTTTGGTTAAGGATTGACATGCGTACATGCATGTTCTGTTCTTTTTAAATAAATTCAACTACAAAAAAAGAGTTGAAAGAGGTGCAGGTGGACAGTTCCTTTCTTTGGTTCGAGTGTGTGTCATATTTCAAATTTATGTGCTATAAAGGTTATTATAAGAGGAAGGCAAATATGTTTTTATAGTTATAAGGTGCTTCAATAACAAAAAAGAAAGAAAAATAAATAAAATACAAATAAAAAAATAATAGAATAAAAAATAGGATTAAATAGTAAAAACCAGCTGTTAGCAGTACTATTGTGTTTTATTTAGAAATAAAAGAGACTTTGAGCTAAATGCATATCAGCAATCTGGGAAAACAGGAAATGGAGTGTTAAGAAAAACGATCATTCAGCCTGGTAGAAGTTTGACCAAATTCACCGTCTTGTGAATTAATTATTTCAGAGAAATCTGATGTTTTTATTCTTTTGGTGAGATTACTGCAGAACTCACCTGATCTTCTCTGATCCAGATTTGTTTTCTGTGATTGAATCCAGACCTGGTCTGACTCGCTGTTCAGATGTTCTCCTGTTTACTTCTGCCTGGTTCTGAGGAGGACTTTGGCCTTGGCTCACAGGGCTTACAGCTGGTTCTTCCTCTGCCAGAGCGAAAGGAAACGCTGAGCCTGTAAAAGAGCCGCAGCAAGATCGTCATTAGGAAACACGTTTGGATGACACGTGGGTTTAAAATACATCCAGGCTGAAATGAAGAGACACAAAAGACAGTTTGGTTAAAAAAAAGCTGATGTACCTGGCAGACAGGAGCTGATCTGAGCAGGAGAAGGAGCAGAAGGCTGAGAGAAAGTGAGAGGGGGGGTGAAAAGCGTAGGGGAGGAAAGAGAGGAAGAGTGAGGGGGAGCTGGGCGCAGGAGGGCAGCAGAACGAGATGGAGTCTCTGGATCGCAGAGAGCATCAAGATCTGGACTAGACAGCAAAGGGACCGGGGTGACTTTATCACCTTTGGGAGAGGGGTCAGACTTAGGCCACGCCCCCTGAACACCTGAGGAAAATTAAATAAATAGACAGAAAAAGACAAGGTACTGAGGGACTTAAAAGAAGCTTATTAGGATGAAACTAAATGACAGAAAATGAAAAATTAAAGCAAAGTTAAGAACTTAGTGACACTATTATGCATCAGTTACCTGAGTCTGAGGCAGAGGAGGGAGTTTTAGGGAGAGATGGAGTTGAGGTGAAAGGAGAAGCATCAGTGGAGAAAGGAGAAGGAGAGGTGGGGCGGGCGATTGACTTTACAACCTGAGGTCTGAAGACGTGAGAATGTCCTGAAGGAAGGATAAAAGAAAAGATGAAAGGTTTTTAGAAAAGAAGCAAGTGATCGTCAGGAAGGAGTGAGAGGTGAAACACACCAGAAACGGAAGCAGAATCATCACCAGTTTTAACCTGCAGGGGGCGCCGCTGGTACTCATCAGCAGCTTGAAGAAAGAAGATTGGAAAAGGGAAAAAGTTTTAGGAACTGTTTAATGGTCCTGGAGTGAAAAAAAAAACAAAAGACAAAGATTTTCTATTCCAGGTAAGGTGTTAATAACATATGCAGCTATAATTAATATTGCCTAAAGCTCTAATGCTCTCCCTACTCTTCCAAGCCAAAGTTTCTGCCTTCCTATAGATGTTAGTATGACTGTAGCCTCACTTTAACTGTTGTGGCTGCAAAGCATTGTGGGAATTATTAAAAATCTCTTTAATCCAGTTTTTTTTCTATAATGAAGGAGACTTTGTGGGTTTATTGAAATTTTAGAAAATCCAAAAAGATGACTGTCACACACACATGCATGTACACACACACACACACACACACACACACACACACACACACACACACACACACACACACACACACACACACACACACACACACACACACACACACACACACACACACACACACACACACTATAAACCTTACAGATAAAATATTTTAATTGTAAAAAACACTTCCCAGACCCTTAGTTTCAGCTTTCATTCCTCCTGTTACCTGTTCATTTGTCTTAAGTTTTCTCAAAATAAACCCTGTTTCATTTGCTCTTTGCCAGTTTATTGTACCTCTCTAAACTCTTTGTTTTTCTCTTCCTGCCATTTAAAAACCAGCCTGTCTAACCCTTTTTCTCATTTTCCTGTTGACTTTTCTTGCAAGCATCGGCCTTGCAGCACTTTAGGTTGTGTGTTTCTGACTGCCTCCTATTTGGACTCACTTCGCCCACATCTTTGAGACATTAATGCAATCACAAAGCTGGTGAGTTAGGATTACGTCCAATGAAGTTATGAATCTTTGAATAAAACATCATCCGTTGTTTAACACCTATCTGGTCTAAATCGGACCAGCATGCATCTGTGATCGTTTAGTTGATTTTATGTCAGCCTGCTTCTCTGTACCTTTTGTTGAACCAGACTGGAAGATTCTGGGCAGAGAAGGGGGCTGAGAGGTGGTCCATTTGGGAGGAGGCTGAATAGATGGAGGCTCAGAGGATAGAGAGGATTTTTGGAGAGAGGAAGACTTGGAAAGAAGAGACTGGGAGGCAGTGGAGATGGGTTTGTGGGTCAGAGTGGTGGATGCTGTAGATGTTGTAGTTTCAGGTGATGATGATGATGAAGGGGATGGATGTTTGAGTAGCTCTGGGTTTTCAAGACCTTTACTGGATGATGAGGGATTAGAGAGGTCAGTGGTCAGTGATGAAGAGGACTCCGACGGTAAAGTAGGAGCAGCTTTGGAAGATTTTGGAGACGGCGGATGAGGAGGACCCTGGACTGACGGCTCATCAGCTGTGACCTGGGATTGTGGAGGATTAGAGTCGGACATGGAGGGGTTGGGATAAACAGAGGAGGCTAATTTCTGATGCTTGGCTCTGGGTGATGGCTGAGGGGAGGGGCCAGGGACCGGCTGGATCTCTGATTGGACGGAACCAGCCGAGAAAGGATGTCGAGACCGGCGAGGTGAGGGGCGAGGAGCGATGGGTAGAGGAGGGCGGGAGTGGGCAGCGTCCTGTCCACATGCTGGGTTAATTTATGGAGAGAAAGAGTGATGAAAGATGATTTTAACAGGAAGAGAAAAAACGAAACAGAAAGACAAACTCATGAGCTGTGAAGACACCGAATATTAGATTACCGTTGGGATCACATGACAGTCGGGGGTGATACTGTCATGTGATCTGTTAATCACATGACCTAAATAATTAAGTGAAACCACACACAAACCATAGAACACCACAGGGGTTAAAGCCTTTTGTGCCTTTTTCATAATAATTTAATTTGACAATTACAGAAGAATGTCCCAAAACAACAGAGCTGAACCACAGTTATTTTTTTC
The DNA here is from genome assembly GCA_006937985.1 of Aphyosemion australe. NCBI lineage: Eukaryota > Metazoa > Chordata > Actinopteri > Cyprinodontiformes > Nothobranchiidae > Aphyosemion > Aphyosemion australe. The sequence continues at coordinate 2,908,040 of SSNS01000014.1, read as the reverse complement.
TTGGGTTTGAAATAAAACAGGGTGTTTCGTCTCCGTTTGGCTGCTGTTGCTCAATTCCAGTTAGAAAGCTGTGATTAACAGACAAGTCTAAGCATCTTAATTCTGCAACACTGCTGCTGTTGTCATTTGAAAACCAGTGGATCAGACTGAGCAAAAAAAGCATTTGCATGATAACTGTAAGCAGGTGTTAGAAAGTAACTCACTATATTTAGGTATTGTGTTTCCTCTTTTTAGTTCTGATTTATTCTAACAGCACAGGTGATAACTATCTTTACTTCACATTAAAGGGAACGTTTTAGTCCCTGAGCAATGTCTTTTTATTTTATTAAAAGTAAATGAAAAGCAAATTTATTCCACCTCTGACATAAATTCAAATATCAGACACTTTGAGCTGTTTTGCACCTGAGAAAATGAAACAAACTCTAATTTATGGGGTTTTACCTGTCATGAATAAACACATTTAAAAAGGGTTAGCATTGCCTGATTACTGTTTTGCAGGATCTTGTGTCATTTATTAGGGCAGACGTGTCTGGGATGACACACATCTACTGCAGCACTAAATTTTAAACAATACACCTATAAATGAGCTATTGCCCTTTATGTGTGTGCTAATGTTGATAAGTTGCCATGGCCGTGTTGAATCAGGGTGACTTCAAACGTTATTTAGTTGTAGATGTACGGTATGTACCAACAGCTTTCCCCATCAAAGTCAAGATGGGTGAGTCCATGAATGTTCATTTTCAATGTGATGACTGACTTTTCTAATTCGAGCGTTTCCATGTTGATTTTCTATTAGCGACTGAAGCAGGAAATAAGAGCAGAAGTCCATTTGTCATGTTCATGCATGTGAAACTTATAGTGATAGATCATATTTAAAAAATAACAAGTAAAAAGGTTTCTCAGTGAACTTGGTCTTTAAGTTTTAATAGCCCTATGGTGTATAAGTAACATGTTTATAGTGTTTTTTGCATAAATAAATTGCCGCAGTTTTATTCTTGACAGTTTCAGTACCTGAATGAGCCGTTTCAGGGATCGGTCACTTTAAAAAAACAAGCTGCTGCTGGCCACGCCCACTCATTCCCTACTCAAGCTGCTATAAGCTGAGAAGCTCCGATAACAGGGAGGGGCTCGGAGTAGACCCGCTGTCCCTTCTGTCTGGAGAGCTGAGAAGGTTTCTATGATAAAGTCCCTGTTTGTGATGTCACAAACGGGGATTTTTTAAAACAGCTTGTTTTAGGCAAATAATTCCTAAAACCAAACACTGACAGAAAGCGGATGGATTTTTTTTTTCAAGTTTGGAGTGTTAATAGAGACAGTAGAGACCCACATGGCAGCACAAAAGGATGGAAAGCTTTCCTGCCTCTGATACACTTCAGCACATAGCTGCTATGAGTCTGGCATCATGTGATTCTGAGATGTATTCAATGTTTAGGTGAGAAGTATGTGGTGTTCAATGTATCACAGCAAAGTGTGAAATACTGAGCATTTCAGTAATGGAACCAGACTGACAGCGTTCCTGTTCACAACCCCTCTTCTCTGGCAGGAGAAAAACAAGCGAGAGGGAAAATGGAGCTACCTGGAACTGGAAAAGTGGCTCCTGTGGAGGTTTGCTTATCAGGTGGAGGAGGGGCGGGGCGGTTTGGACGAGTAAGAGGGTGCAGAGCTGCAGAAGCAGCCATGAATGAGGAAGAGAAAGCAGGAAAGAAGAAAAGAAGGGAAAGTCAGCGTTTTAAAGAGTGGACATGCATAGCATTGAAAATCAGGGAGAAGGCCCATACCTGTAGCAGTTAAAGACCTCTTGTCCTCGTCTTCATCGCTTTCGTTGAAGTCGTCTAGGTTGCCGATGTCAGTGGGTTTAACACTCATCAGGCTGGCGAGGCTCTGCATGTCTTCATCACTGAGAAACAAGAACAAACATCATTACTGCGTGGTCTCTCTGAGGAGACACTGATATGCAACATACAGGAATCCAATAGATTTGGAGAAATAAACATTTTATCAAGCACAACTCAAAAATTCAATTTCCAAATGAAAAAAATGATAAAATTATATACATGACATCATTTCTAATGGATCACGCAGAAACGTTAAAGTACACGGCGTTCTAGAGGATTCTTTTCAGCTGTAGATATGAAATAAAATGAAACCACTCACGTGGCTTTTCCTTCTCGAACGAAGACACACGACAGCGACAGCTTCAGCGTGGCCTCCACCACTTTGACCGACAGCGGCTTCAGATGCAGGGTGAGGTCGGTCTGGGTCGGGGTCGGACTGGCGAAGCGCTTCAGGTTGATGTCAGCAGACGCCAACACCTTACGATGACCCTTGTTCTCCTGTATGTGATCATTGCAGTTCATTCATTTAGCTTTATTGGAACTTAAACTCCACATAAGTCTTTAAATGTGATGACAAAGTTAGTGATACTTACGCCCTCGATGACAAAGGTCCATTCTTTGTCTTCAAACTCATCAGCGTTGGGTTCCTGATAACCAGAGGACTTGTATGATCAGACATTCTTTTAAAATATGTAACTTGACAAAATCTCTAATTTGATTCATTCAGGTGTTGTCAACAGTGTGTTGTGAGTTTTGTACCTTGAATAGAGTAACAGAGATGTCAATGTTTTCTGGGACGGGCCACACAACCATGCCTCTGTAAGGGTTCTTGATCCCAGGCTGCCAACTGTGGAGCTGCACAACAATCAGAACATCAACACAACTGCAGGTTTGTGTTTTGGATCAGAATGTACACAGCAGTGTGTTATTGGTTATTCTCTTTACCTTGGAGCACATGCGCCTGTTCCTCCTGGTCCACACCACCCTTAGCTTGTCTGGTTGCCTTCATAAATACAAAAATACATCAAACCATTAACAACATTAGCTATGCACTTTGCTCAAAACAGAATAAAAAGACAGAAAAAAAGCTAAAAAATAACCTTTCAATCAAAAAATTCACCTATTTCTAAATTAGATCACTGATTACTTTTAAATACCGCTTTAAAACAAAGTGGACATTATGAAAAACAGATGACATGGGGTCAACCACAAGGTCTTGTGACTGTCACTGCTGACTAATATTGCCTCTGAGTCAAAGATAAGCCGCCCTGTGTGTTTATGCAAATAGTAACAAGACTAATTTGTCTATTTGTATTTATAGACACAACAGAATCCAAGCAGTAGCTTATCTAAAAAAAATCCAACCCTATATGATTTGATGTGTGTTGGAAATATTAGTTTGTGTCCTTTGGTTGTATTTGCACATTATGCGGTACAGGAAGTGAAACAGGAAAGAGAGGAGTCATGTGACCTGATTGAGAGGTGTTCCTCTACAGGAAGACGGAACCCTCTTAACCCAAAAAAATGTTCACGCTTGTGTCACAGACTGATCAAAAAAACAAAAATGATCACAAAAAAGCCTCCGAACACACTTCCTTAAACAACGGTTTAGGATATTTCACACCACATAAATTCTCTCAGTTTTAAACGAGCTTATTTGTGAGCACGTGTTCATGTGGTGTGTGATTTATGGAGATGGGCGTAGCTTCAGAAATAGCCTGACCAGGACCGTCTGTAGAATAAGAGCATGAAATTTAAAGATGCTAAATCTTTAATTGGACACAGTGGCAGCAGTATGACGAATTCCCTAAAGAATGGTGGTGCAATAAAATATGATACCATGTAATTATTGCTCAGAACACAATAGTGTTTGTGTTTACATGTTGGACCGCCTAAACCTGCAGGAAGTGATATGGTGGCCTTCTCTGGTGTAAAGGACACTTGCCCAGAAAACATCACATATTCTTCGGCTGTTGTCAGATCTTCCAGGAAGTAGTTGCTTGTTTTTAAAACCACTTGAGTTGTGTTTTCACTCCCTTTTATTTTCTGTTTGTGGCCTTTTTTTAACTCCTGGGTTCTTTTTCATGTGTTTCCTTTCTGTTTATTCCACACTTAAAACTAATAAATATGATTTCTGGTGCTTATCAAATACATTGATCATGAGTGATGACCTGAGCTTCTTATCAAAGAACTGATAAGGTGTTAACATAATGAATGCAATCTTAGTAGATAAGAGAGTCCAACTGGGCTGGAGAAGGCATCAAAGGTTCACATACACTTACTTTCCCTTAATGTAAGTCAACATGATTTTAATGCAAGTGTAAAAAGAAATGCCCTGATATAATAGCATAACATGTCACAGGCCACTTTATTTGATACACCTTTCAATTGCTTGTTAACACAAACGTGTATTCAGCCAATCACATGGCAGTAATGCATATAGGCATCTTAACACTGTGAACTTAAAACTGGTTATTGGAACTTTCAGATGCTTGGGTCAGAATTTGGTGTCACCAACATGAAAGCATGGCCTTCCTTCTATCAACGGTTCATTGATTTTAAATCCATGAGGCTGGCACTTGTTTAAAGGGGCTATATTATGCAAAACTCACATTTTGCACCCTTGTGTGCTGCCATGTGGGTCTCTACTGCCTCTATAAACGCTCCAAACATGAAGAAAATCCATCCATCTGGTTTCTGTCAGTGTTTGGTTTTAGGAATTATATGACTAAAATGAGCTGTTTCCAAATGTCCAGGTTTGTGACATCACAAACGGGGAAATGATCATAAAACCACCACTCAAGTGCAGAAGAGAGCTGCTGCTGGGGGAGCAGCGGCTCTACTCCGAGCCCCTCCCGATATTGGAGCGTCTTAGCTCATAGCAGCCTGAGTTGGGGTGGGCGGGGCCAGCTCCAGCTTTTTTTCTTTAAGTTTACAGAGCCCTGAAACGGCTCATTCTGGAAGGTAATTAAACTGCTGAGATTGATTAATGTGACATGGTTTCGTGCAAAGAACTTCATAAACATGTTTTTATAGATCATAATATGTCCCCCAGCTGTTTTATATCAAATATCATGAATCAGCTATGATACATCTCTCATGCAAGACAGGTTAGATCGGTTAGGTGACTTTTTAAATATTACGCTAAATGCAAAGCTTTATCTAACATAATAAACATCTTTTGCATTTGGGAGACAAAGTTGACCTAATTATGAAGTAGTTATTGAGCCACACACGGGTGACAGCTGCCGGGGCTCGAACCCGGGTTCAGGCCTTCAGCCAGCGGCAGCAAGACCCACCACATGAGAATTAAAAATATATTACAGACAGCACCACGACAAACAGCGTCAACAGTGAGTTATTCACATCTAAAGCAGTAATAAACGCTTCCATGGCGCAGGGAGACCGGTCTACTCACCATTTCTTGGTGCACTCCAAAACAAGTTCCTGATAAGAAGCAACAAACTGGAACTTGGAAGCCTTTTTACCGACCCGCTGCAGTCTTTTCCACACCGAAGTCATAACTTCTGATGGTGAAATTAAACTTCACACTCTGAAAAATAACAACAAAGAGGATAATCCACCGCTGTCCGCCGGTTCTGCTCCTTTTAAGGGTTTATTCTTCATCCGCCGCCGCTGCTGCTGTAGAAACTCGCGCAAGTTGCGACTTGCGCTCATTTGCAATACTGAGGACGCACGCACGTATAATAAACAGAAAATGCGTCATATAATGTGTTGTTTCACTAAAAAATAAACAACTAGGTTTATAACAGAGGGGGTATGTAAGGAGAACGGCCCGACTCCGCCCGGTTCGCTGTCATTTACCCAAACTGGAGCTGCAGTTTCAGCTGGACGGCTTCAGGAGCTCTCATGGACAACTTGCCTCCCTGTTTCTGGCAGAAATCCACATGGGAGGCTTTCTCAACTCCGGGCTGTTGTAACACAGATCTGCTTCCTCTTGTTAGTCACCCCCCTCCTTCCTTCTTTCCTCCAGTGACAGCAGCCAGTCACAGAGAGGCAGGATATGCAAAAAGAGTCAGTGATGATGCAGTGGGCCATGCAAAGTCCTTTATCTCACTGCTGTGGAAGTCCTACCTACAGACTTTGATCCTGTCTGTTCATATCATCTGGAGCAACCTTATCTAGCTGCATGCATTCTGCAAACTTTTTTTATTTTTGCAGGCTGGAGATAATGCAAATTGATTTTTATGACTCAAATCACTTTCTGAGTGCAGCTGCATCACCTAGCAGAAAAAGTTTGCTTCATCCAACAGTTTCCACAGAAGTGTGTGTGTGTCAGGTCAAAGCACAGGGATTTTCCTCAGTGAGAGCAGCGGAGTATTTTTAGGTAGGTAACTGGGATCATTTATGGACAGAGGCAGCTGGGTGGAGGAGTGTGGTGCAGCAGCAGGGGGGGAACAAATCCCTCATGACTCAGAGTTGGTCTAATATTACATTATGGGTCCTGCATTATTGCTTTTGTCCACTGCCTGAACAGAACACATCTAACAACAAGCCATATCCTTTAATTTTCTGTTGACAGTAAACATCAGGCCTTGTTCAAGCTTAGACAGGCAAAATAGTGTCTCATAATATTTAAGAGAGCTAAACCAACACATGATAAGTGGTTGTTTTGTGTTTACAGAGTGTTTTGGGTTATTTCATGTGATGTTTGCTAAATTTGATGGCTTTTTTGTGCAACTTCATTAAATTTGATCTCATTTTGTGGTGGTGGTCACATTTTACAACTTATTTAGGATTTTTGTGTGTCTTTGTGGTAATTTGGGGTTTTATCTAGTATTTTTTTTAACCTTTTGCTGGTTTATAGTTTGGGATAACTTTTTTAAGTCTTCATAGCCAATCAAATCTAATTCTAAGACATATTTGTCACATTTCATGAATGTTTGAGTCATTTTATTTGTGTATAGTGGCTTTCTGCTGGTTTTGGAAATAAAAAACATCAATTAGCATTTTCTGCTAAATTAGCGTGAATGCTGAGTGCCGAATGGGTTTGCTAAAATCTACTGATGTCATTCAGAAGAAAAATAATTTAAAATATCTGAAAAATGTAATTTTGGCACATAAAGTAGAAAATAGTCTGAATTGTTGCACAACCGGAGGAACTAAAGGCTCAAAATTGTGTTCAGAAAAATGAAAAACGATCAACTCTGAGCTGTTTTTGACAGGTCTGAAGCCGATTTAAATCCAAACTTCCTGACAGGAATGTCCTGAAAGGTTAAAGTGTGGAGAAAAAAAGATCAAAACACTATTTTACTTTTAACACAAACATTGTTGTGATGAATGAAGTGATGAAAGTTCTTTTAAACCTTCAGTTTGACGGTAAACTGTCAATGGGGACATTTTCTAACATGTCCACAGCTGTTCTTTATAAATAGTCCAGCCTGAGACAATCTCCTCAAACATCCAAACACAGCACATGGGTTTCCCCCAAGCTGCTGCCTTTAGGATGACTGTAGAGCAGGGGGCTGGATGCAGGAGGAAATGAGCACCCTAACGCGCCCCCTGCTGGTCATTTTAGACAGTGCAACATAAAGAAACCTTTTTATGCTGCACCTTTATGTCAGATCAACACCTTACAGAGTGGCCAGAAGTTTTATTGCTTGAAATGTGGTTTTATTCAAGGTTTTAAAACAAAACAAACTTTTTTTATTTATTTATAGTCCCATGAGTCAGTCAGGTGGAATGGTGGAGGTTTGGTAACAAATACTGTAAAAAGCCTCCAAATAGGACAGGTGTGTCTTAATTTTATCGTTTAAAGATTTACATTAAATGAAACAAATCAATTTCCAGATTAGAAGTTTTTTTAGTTTGTATTAAAAATAAAATCTTCCTTGCTTCTAACATTTCCCTGTTGCCTTAATGTCCTATCATATAATAAGCAACAATGCCTGTGGAGCTATGACCCTATGGGGTCACGTTGCTACATTATAAACAGGCACGCCAGGGCAGCCTTTCCTGCTTCTTTACTCCTTTTTCCTGATTTATCTGTGTGAATGTGAAGTTTCTATCCTTTATCTTTGTTTGCAAAAGCTTCTACTTTGATTTTTTTAAATTAGAGAAAGCTCAGCCCATTTTCTTTGCGGTGTTTTCAGCTTTGAGGATTGTTATCTTATGTTATATTAGGATGTAGAGGTCGACCGATATTGGTTTTTCTATTGCCGATACCGATGACGATGCGTAGGAGACATGGTCAGTCGATAACAGATGTGTATTGCCGATTTTTTGGGCCAATTTTTATGGCCGATATCTAGACGTTTTCTACTTTATTTGCATGCTAAAATGTCACTAATAACATCAGTTGATGCACAAAATTTCTGAAGCTGAATCAGCTTTTGAACTTTGAATTTAATCAACTGTTAAATCTTAATTTTGTGCACTTCTCAGTGTTAAAGTCAGACATCTAAATTAAGTTAATCAAACAAATGAATAAACTGAACAAGTATTCAGCATTTATGATGCGAATGTTATTCAGGAATGTAAATATTCATTTAAATTAAAATACGCAACAGCACCAGGCTGCCCGGGGATGTGCCTGAATTTAAATCGACTTTACTAAGAAGGCATATAGGCCGATGCTGATATATAAAATGTGGTAAACATCGGCCTACTCCTATTAGGATTGACCAATTTGTCGTTTGTTTATGTTTAGATCAGAAATCCTGGAGCAGAGCATAATGTTCCCAAACCAGCAGGATAAAAGAACGGTTTTAGACTTTAACTAGCTAAAATGCACCTGTTCTGACACAGAATTCATTTATGTCACATTTTTTAAAAGATGGTCAATTATGCAAGTTATTTAAGTTAAGAACAAAAAGGGTTAATTTGCAAAAACAGATAAAAGCAACTTTTTATCAAAGTTGCCAAAATTTTGACTGATTTAACCTGAAGTAGATAATAAAAAGATGCAGTTTTTGAAAACTGATCAAAACTGAGCTGCTTTGAAAACAAACTCTTCAAGTAAAACCACTGAGCTGAAAATGTGTGTCAAAAGAAATTGTGTTTCTACAAAGCTGATAAAAACTTTTAAACATGATGAAAACAACATTCGTGCAGAACAAAATTCAAAAAAGGGAATAAAAAGTCTCTTTACAGCCTTTAATGTAGGCCTAAACTAAAAGAGTTTTTAATTTTCCTGTGATTCACATCTTTCTGCTCCATTTCATCCTCCTCTTCTTCCTCAGAGTATCCGATATCAGCCGTGAACGAGGCCTCGCCCTTACATTCCTGGATGGCCTCATGGAGAGACCACAGCTGGCACAGGAGCGACATGTCAAGCTGACGCAGACTCACCTAAAGTCAAACCACATCACTCACATCACTTCAGTGTCATCTACATGCATCAAATCCAAAAGTATAAATGAAAAAATAACACAAATCCTATGGCAGCGTAGAGCTGCCACCCACAGAAAATAAAATTGGAGCAATATCACGTTATAACATCTTAAAGGTGGAATGTGGAACACTGACACTCTGGCGAGCTCTGGTGTTCAGAGGTGGTACTGCTTGAGCACCTGCCCCTTTTGTCCAAAGTGCACAAAGTGCCCTTTTTCCTGTCCTCCGTGAGTTTTAACCGTCCAAATCTGTCATACGTGGATACAGGTCAGGCACTAGGACCATGCGGAAAACAGCTGCCTCAAGCTGAAGTCTATTTTCCCTTAGACCCACCCACAAGCTCATTGATTGGCTCTGCCGGGTCATGTTAACGTGTGATTGGCTGTCCCCGCTGTCACTCCAAGTCACAGCAAAGCAGAGCATGGCGTTGATACCGGTGTTTTGCTTGTCGGCCACGACTCCGCTTTCATCTACCTGTAAGTTTTTGTTCTGTCTGCATCACATCAGCTGGACGGATTTTAATATCAGAGTTTTGTTTGCATTAACAAGAATTTTCTATTGACTATAAATTGGTGGAGCTGATTAAAAAGGTGAAACAGGACTGGGTGATAAGTTGATGCTTTGAAACCAGTCAAATCACCAAGGGAACATTCTGGGAATATTCTGGATCAGCACCATGAAGCAAACTTATGGCCATAGTATATGCAGTATTCTGGAAATGGTGTGTGTGTGTGTGTGTGTGTGTGTGTGATATCAGACTCTGTGTGTTGTTGTAAAGGATGATGTTAGGTTGGTAGCAGAGCTCTCAGGTTTAGTGTAAAGTTCAGAGTGAGATCATGGAATTGGATCAGGAATTTCCTACAGACAGGAAAACAATCACAGCCAGCATAGCAGCATTTATCACACTGGATACCTTTCTGTGGTTGCATCCTGTTCAATGTTCTTCCTGGATGAGTGACTTCTTAAGGATTAAATTAGCAAAATGACAAATACAGAGAGAAGGACAACTTGGATGTGTTCTCCCTTTTTTAATGCATTGCATCACCACCTCGTATCAGAACAGAACTCAGTATGGGAAGATAATCAAAATCAAATAACTTGGTCAGGGGCAAAAATGTGGTCATAACATCCCTAGAAATAAGTCAGCTTTAAAAACTACAGCAATTCTTAATGAAACATTACCTTCAATTAATAACACAAAATGAAATATTTTGCCTAGTTTATATTATTTTGTTTAAACCCAAGGGTCTCTCATTATCTGAATTTTTCAATAATCTGCTTAAAAATCTTGCTCTATATGTGCCCCTTTTTAACTTTGAGCACCCGCCCCTTCAACGGTCTCTGCACGGCCCTGGTTAGAACAATAAAGTTAAGATGTTATACCTTGATATTGCTCCAATTTTATTTTGTGTGGGTGGCAGCTCTACGCTGCCGTACAAATACAGAATCTTTTCATTTATTGTGATTTCTTTAAGTTCACTTCCCATATGATGGCTTCATGAAAAAGCTACGAAAGCTTTTGTTTGTTGCATATATTCATTTGAGGGAGCTGTGGTATAAAAATATAAACTTATATTAGAATGAATGTCCTAATGAAGTAAATAAAGGATGGGTGGGTGTGTCCAGCGGCAGCTTGTTTTCTTAAAGTGACAGAGCCCTGAAACGGCTCATTCTGGAAGGTACTGAAAATGTCAAGAATACAACTGCTGAGTGATGACATCGCTTTACATGAGAGGACTACATAAACATGTTTTTACAAACCACAAATAAGTCATAAAAAAGTCTGAGAAGCATCACTGAGAAGATCAAAATAAATAAATAGACAATTTTGGAGTAGGAAAGTGGGAGGAAACAGATCAGACGCTCAAATCTGCTTGCAGATGCAGAGAGGCGCACATCTTACCATTTCTTTCCTCAGGAGCGCCAGAGCAGCGTCCAGTCCGCCTGGTTTAGCTGTCAGCGCCTCTCTGCCTCCTGCTCTGCTGCTGATCTCTGCCTGGATTCTGGTTCTTTTGCTGTGCACCTCCTGCAGCTCCCTCCACGACCCGCCGCTGGAGTTCAGGATGCCGCTCAGGCTCTTGGGCAGCGGCGGAAGCCCCTCAGCTGCGTGTAGGTCCGTGGCTCTGCTCAAACTCCCGTTCATCATGATGGATGGCTGTAGGAACGCTGAGTTTCCTCACCCAGGGACAATAGACTTTTTGATGTGGGTTCAGTAGAAAAAGTGACTTCCGGGCTTTGTTTTGATTCCTGCTCTTTGTGCAGAAGGGGGCGTTCACCGGTGGGCTCCTGCTCCCCCCGAAAAGACTGAGACGCGATGAATTAATGACTCCTTAATAAAACCTTGATGCATCTAATTAATCCTTATGCCAGATTATTATTAATTGAACACTTTTACAGCAATCCTGTAACAGCTGTAACAGCTTCAGTACTTCTGTTGTTTCTGAACGGAGCCTGATGGCTTAAAATACAATAAAACATGTTCAGAACTGGAAAATACCGATTTAATCACATTTATTTATTTTACTAGAGCTGCTCAATTTGATCAGTTCACACGTTTTTTTAATTAGTACATGTCATTCTAGTCCAAACGCAAAAGAGCAGTGAAATCACGCAATAGCTTCAACAGAAATGGTTTAATTATAAAAGAAAAACTGTCAGTTTCTAAAAGGTGTCAGATTTTAACGCACACCAAGAGCTAAAATGAATCATTTACATGAAAGTTGCACATGAGAATGAAGTATTTTTACCTACATGCTATCATGTAGATTGGCGCCCTCTTGTGGACAAAACAAGAATCTACAGAGCAGAGCAGAATTTATTTAAATTCCCAAAATTAGAAAACTTATAACTGAAACAGTTGTTTTATATTAAGTCCTAATAATGTAAGGGGGGGGGGGGGGGGT
>SSNS01000014.1:2837789-2895828 GCA_006937985.1 Aphyosemion australe | reverse complement strand
TGTTGTGATGAATGAAGTGATGAAAGTTCTCTTAAACCTTCAGTTTGACGGTAAACTGTCAATGGGGACATTTTCCAACATGTCCACAGCTGTTCTTTATAAATAGTCCAGCCTGAGACAATCTCCTCAAACATCCAAACACAGCACATGGGTTTCCCCCAAGCTGCTGCCTTTAGGATGACTGTAGAGCAGGGGGCTGGATGCAGGAGGAAATGAGCACCCTAACGCGCCCCCTGCTGGTCATTTTAGACAGTGCAACATAAAGAAACCTTTTTATGCTGCACCTTTATGTCAGAAGTTTTATTGCTTGAAATGTGGTTTTATTCAAGGTTTTAAAACAAAACAAACTTTTTTTATTTATTTATAGTCCCATGAGTCAGTCAGATGGAATGGTGGAGGTTTGGTAACAAATACTGTAAAAAGCCTCCAAATAGGACAGGTGTGTCTTAATTTTATCGTTTAAAGATTTACATTAAATGAAACAAATCAATTTCCAGATTAGAACCTTTTTTAGTTTGTATTAAAAATAAAATCATCCTTGCTTCTAACATTTCCCTGTTGCCTTAATGTCCTGTCATTTAATAAGCAACAATGCCTGTGGAGCTATGACCCTATGGGGTCACGTTGCTACATTATAAACAGGCACGCCAGGGCAGCATTTCCTGCTTCTTTACTCCTTTTTCCTGATTTATCTGAGTGAATGTGATGTTTCTATCCTTTATCTTTGTTTGCAAAAGCTTCTACTTTGATTTTTTTAAATTAGAGAAAGCTCAGCCCATTTTCTTTGCGGTGTTTTCAGCTTTGAGGATTATCTTATGTTATATTAGGATGTAGAGGTCGACCGATATTGGTTTTTCTATTGCCGATACCGATGACGATGTGTAGGAGACATGGTCAGTCGATAACCGATGTGTATTGCAGATTTTTTGGGCCAATTTTTATGGCCGATATCTAGACGTTTTCTACTTTATTTGCATGCTAAAATGTAACTAATAACATCAGTTGATGCACAAAATATCTGAAGCTGAATCAGCTTTTGAACTTTGAATTCAATCAACTGTTAAATCTTAATTTTGTGCACTTCTCAGTGTTAAAGTCAGACACCTAAATTAAGTTAATCAAACAAATGAATAAACTGAACAAGTATTCAGCATTTATAATGCGAATGTTATTCAGGAATGTAAATATTCATTTAAATTAAAATATGCAACAGCACCAGGCTGCCCGGGGATGTGCCTGACTTTAAATCCACTTTACTAAGAAGGTATATAGGCCGATGCCGATATATAAAAAGTGGTAAAAATCGGCCCACTCGACCAATTTGTGTCGTTTGTTTATGTTTAGATCAGAAATCCTGGAGCAGAGCATAATGTTCCCAAACCAGCAGGATAAAAGAACGGTTTTAGACTTTAACTAGCTAAAATGCACCTGTTCTGACACAGAATTCATTTATGTCACATTTTTTAAAAGATGGTCAATTATGCAAGTTATTTAAGTTAAGAACAAAAAGGGTTAATTTGCAAAAACAAATAAAAGCAACTTTTTATCAAAGTTGCCAAAATTTTGACTGATTTAACCTGAAGTAGATAATAAAAAGATGCAGTTTTTGAAAACTGATCAAAACTGAGCTGCTTTGAAAACAAACTCTTCAAGTAAAACCACTGAGCTGAAAATGTGTGTCAAAAGAAATTGTGTTTCTACAAAGCTGATAAAAACTTTTAAACATGATGAAAACAACATTCGTACAGAACAAAATTCAAAAAAGGGAATAAAAAGTCTCTACAGCCTTTAACGTAGGCCTAAACTAAAAGAGTTTTTGATTTTCCTGTGATTCTCATCTTTCTCCTCCATTTCATCCTCCTCTTCTTCCTCAGAGTATCCGATATCAGCCGTGAACGAGGCCTCGCCCTTACATTCCTGGATGGCCTCATGGAGAGACCACAGCTGGCACAGGAGCGACATGTCAAGCTGACGCAGACTCACCTAAAGTCAAACCACATGGTTAAACACTCACATGCATCAAATCCAAAAGTATAAATGAAAAAATAACACAAATCCTATGGCAGCGTAGAGCTGCCACCCACAGAAAATAAAATTGGAGCAATATCACGTTATAACATCTTAAAGGTGGAATGTGGAACACTGACACTCTGGCGAGCTCTGGTGTTCAGAGGTGGTACTGCAATAACAGAACAAATTTTCCAGCCGTCTGCATTTTGGTTCACTGCTGATACGTGAAGTGACCAGCCAGCACCATCTCCAGTGACGAATCGTACAGGGTAAGGACCAGTTCCACTCAGGTTGGTGCTCTACAGCTGGAGGACATCCAGAATAAGAAACAGAAGAGCTGGAGCGCTCAAATGAGTATAAAAACCTTTAAAAGGTGAAAATTATATTGTTAGAACCAGGCACGCGCAGGGGGGGGGGGGGGGGGGGGGGGGGGGGGGGGGGGGGGGGGGGGGGGTGGCTACGGGTGCTTGAGCACCTTCTCCTTTTGTCCAAAGTGCACAAAGTGCTCTTTTTCCTGTCCTCCGTGAGTTTTAACCGTCCAACTCTGTCATACGTGGATGCAGGTCAGGCACTAGGACCATGCGGAAAACAGCTGCCTCAAGCTGAAGTCTATTTTCCCTTAGACCCGCCCACAAGCTCATTGATTGGCTCTGCCGGGTCATGTTAACGTGTGATTGGCTGTCCCCGCTGTCACTCCAAGTCATGATCATATCATGTAAATGTTTTCTGGTAACGTTTCTGAGTTTTATTAAAAATAATGAGAAATAAAATATATTATTATTACTATTAAAACTGTAGAACCTCAACAACACTGTTTTTAAAAAGCTTATTGCCAAAGAGACACTTAAAGTTTTCTAAAAATTTGGTAGAATTTTCTATTGACTATAAATTGGTGGAGCTGATTAAAAAGGTGAAACAGGACTGGGTGATAAGTTGAAGCTTTGAAACCAGTCAAATCACCAAGGGAACATTCTGGGAATATTCTGGATCAGCACCATGAAGCAAACTTATGGCCATAGTATATGCAGTATTCTGGAAATGGTGTGAGTGTGTGTGTGTGTGTGTGTGTGTGTTGTTGGTATTCAGCCTCTGTAAAGGATGATGTTAGGTTGGTAGCAGAGCTCTCAGGTTTAGTGTAAAGTTCAGAGTGAGACAATGGAATTGGATCAGGAAGATAACCAAAATCAAATAACTTGAACTTGGATCAGGGGCCAAAAATGTGGTCATAACATCCCTAGAAATAAGTCAGCTTTAAAAACTAAAGCAATTCTTAATGAAATAACATTACCTTCAATTAATAACACAAAATGAAATATTTTGCCTAGTTTATATTATTTTGTTTGAACCCAAGGGTCTCTCATTATCTGAATTTTCACAAAAATGTCGGATCAAGAATCTGCTTAAAAATCTTGCTCTATATGTGCCCCTTTTTAACTTTGAGCACCCACCCCTTCAACGGTCTCTGCACGGCCCTGGTTAGAACAATAAAGTTAAGATGTTATACCGTGATATTGCTCCAATTTTATTTTGTGTGGGTGGCAGCTCTACGCTGCCGTACAAATACAGAATCTTTTAATTTATTGTGATTTCTTTAAGTTCACTTCCCATATGATGGCTTCATGAAAAAGCTATGAAAGCTTTTCTTTGTTGCATTTGAGGGAGCTGTGGTATAAAAATATAAACTAATATTAGAATGAATGTCCTAATGAAGTAAATAAAGGATGGGTGGGTGTGTCCAGCAGCAGCTTGTTAAAGTGACAGAGCCCTGAAACGGCTCATTCTGGAAGGTACTGAAAATGTCAAGAATAAAACTGCTGAGTGATGACATCGCTTTGCATGAGAGGACTACATAAACATGTTTTTACAAACCACAAATAAGTCATAAAAAAGTCTGAGAAGCATCACTGAGAAGATCAAAATAAATAAATAGACAATTTTGGAAAGTGGGAGGAAACAGATCAGACGCTCAAATCTGCTTGCAGATGCAGAGAGGCGCGCATCTTACCATTTCTTTCCTCAGGAGCGCCAGAGCAGCGTCCAGTCCGCCTGGTTTAGCTGTCAGCGCCTCTCTGCCTCCTGCTCTGCTGCTGATCTCTGCCTGGATTCTGGTTCTTTTGCTGTGCACCTCCTGCAGCTCCCTCCACGACCCGCCGCTGGAGTTCAGGATGCCGCTCAGGCTCTTGGGCAGCGGCGGAAGCCCCTCAGCTGCGTTTAGGTCCGTGGCTCTGCTCAAACTCCCGTTCATCATGATGGATGGCTGTAGGAACGCTGAGTTTCCTCACCCAGTAATAAAAAAATAATGAGTAAAGCGGACCTACAGGGACAATAGACTTTTTGATGTGGGTTCAGTAGAAAAAGTGACTTCCGGGCTTTGTTTTGATTCCTGCTCTTTGTGCAGAAGGGGGCGTTCACCGGTGGGCTCCTGCTCCCCCCGAAAAGACAGACGCGATGAATTAATGACTCCTAAATAAAACCTTGACGCATCTAATTAATCCTTATGCCAGATTATTATTAATTGAACACACTTTTACAGCAATCCAATCCGATTGTAACAGCTTCAGTACATCTGTTGTTTCTGAACGGAGCCTGATGGCTTAAAATACAATAAAACATGTTCAGAACTGGAAAATACCGATTTAATCACATTTATTTATTTTACTAGAGCTGCTGAATTTGATCAGTTCAGATGTTTTTTTAATTAGTACATGTCATTCTAGTCCAAACGCAAAAGAGCAGTGAAATCACGCAATAGCTTCAACAGAAATGGTTTAATTATAAAAGAAAAACTGTCAAAGTTTCTAAAAGGTGTCAGATTTTAACGCACACCAAGAGCTAAAATGAATCATTTACATGAAAGTTGCACATGAGAATGAAGTATTTTTACCTACATGCTATCATGTAGATTGGCGCCCTCTTGTGGACAAAACAAGAATCTACAGAGCAGAGCAGAATTTATTTAAATTCCCAAAATTAGAAAACTTATAACTGAAACTGTTTTTTTATATTAAGTCCTAATAATGTAAGGGGGGGGGTATTCTTAATAAAATAAAGACATTTCTGAGCCTCATTCGATAATCACAGAACTACATAATCGTCGTCCACACACACATGCCTTTTGTTATTTACATCAAACCTTTTTTACTCGACAAACGATCACACACAACTAAAGAAAATCAATCTGCTTTGACAACTGATGAATGTTTGTAATCATAATATAATTTACAGTTTGACAAAAGCAATCACATCATATTTCTGCCATCTGCACACCGACACTTTTTCAAGAGAAACTTGAGCACTTTTGAATTTTGATCCAGATTCAATTTAATTTGAGCTTTAAGCAAAGAATCAGGCAGAGAAATAAGCTAACCCAAAGTTTGTACTCCACAGCAGCAGGAAGTAGAAACAGCGTTCCCGTCACGCCGTAGTGTCAACCAGTCTTGTGTGGTTACTGGCTGAGCTCCTTGAGGCTGCGCAGTGAGCTGGCACAGCTGGTGATGAGGCTGCAGAGCTGGATGCTTGCCTCAAGTGAGGATGAACTCTGTAACTGGGTAGTGGCCCAGCGAAGTTTAGTAAGAACTGCTTCCTCGGCTTCCTGCAACACAGGTCGGAGGGCGGCGCTCTGTGGGCTGACTGGGGGACGAATGGGTGCCGCGCTTGGACTGGAGGCAGGGGCTGCAGGAGATGGGGCGGGAGGTGGAGGCAGGACGGCTCTTCCTCCAGCAGCAGCCCCCTCGCAGTGCTCTGGTCTGGGCTGAGGAACGGTTACCCCTGCCTGATTGCTACTACTGCTGCTGGGTGTCTCATTGAGTTGAGAAGCTTGGGTCGGTGGAGGGGACTGAGCTGCAAGCTGCCGCTCTCTCACCTGAGACAACGCAGCCTGTGCATTTAGAGCTGGAAGACAGAACAAAGAGGTAGGACTGAAATAAGAACTAGAAAGATATGATCAAATCATAAAGAAAACAGACAACACAGTAGAACCAGCTGCCTTATTTAGGGCCTGATGAGCTCCACAATCAGGAAAAAGCAGACAGAAGTGGAGCTCACCAGGGTTATCCTTGTCGATATCAGAGTCCAGCTCCTGACACGAGACGCAGTAGTTCTTCTGCTGCTTGTCCTGAAGAAGAATAGTCTGAAAACACACAAGTACACATGATCACTTATAAATCACATTCATATTTTAGAATAATTAAATAACTTGCAACAACCTGCCTGAACCACGGGAGGGTCTAAACTAACACTGGGGGGGGGGGGGGGGGGGTACTCTGTTAGAGAGGCACATTTGTAAAAAAAAAACCTCAAATAAAACATTACAAATATTGATTTTAAAGCTACAATCTCCAAAACAAGCTAGCATAAAAATTTTTTTCATGCCTCTTAGCAACATTCTAACATAGTATAGCTATATTATTTGAATTCACGGAATAAAAAAACATTTGAATCTAGAAAACAGTGACTGGTGTTTAGCGCCTTCTCTTTCACTCTGGCAACGCAGGTTCCTGCCGGCGGACGTGGTCTGGGGATGACCGCCGACAGGCAGGGTGAAAGTTCCTTTGACGTGTTTGTGTTTAAAAGCTAGATTGTTTAGCAGATTTACTAATGTATTTAAAAATTTTGTGTGTAATTACAACAAAATGATGACAGCTATTCTGCTACAGTGGTTTTAGATGCAACAGTTTTTAATAAGTCAATAAGTAAATATTTTATTTACCATTTATCTCAGTGACAACATTAAAGTATAAAGTACACACACATATATATAAAAATAAATAAATAAACAAAACAGTCCTTATTACAGTTTTTCTCAATTGCTAAAACACTAAACCCTGTTGTCTGAACCAAATGCTCAGTTGCTTGAACCCACTGATTGAATCAATCACTCTTTTGGCAAAACCATCAGCACGTTTCACCTGTTTAGACACCACTTGTCAACACATTTTCTTTGTGATGCACCTGTGCTGCATAATGGTGAGCACAGGTGATGAACGTCAATCACAAGTAAAGCACTGGTATCACCACTTGAACACAACAACTAAAAATTGATCACACTTGTGGCTAATGATGTGAGGGAACATACACAGTGCTTCATCCTTATAGATGTATTCATGGGGTCTTTCCACTGCATCCAGTTGAAAACCCCTCTGTAGAAATAGATCTAGTTTTGTAAGTGATACAGAAAAAGTGATTTAGGCCACTACAGTATATCACTACGTAATCAACACTGAATGTGTCTGGATAATATGCACTGGCCCACCCTGGACCCACCCCAGAAGTGCCCCTGGTCTGAACTCACCGTACTGGAACCTTTGCTCTTTGCACTTACAGTAGTATTTGTATATTTTTGTATTTTATTTTTAGTATATGGGCTTACTGTACATCAGTGTCAAATGCACAAGATTTCTGTTTTGTCTTTTTGTACAAGTGCTAAATGCACAGTTATTTTTGTTTTGCAACATGCATTTCACCTACAGTGAACAATAAACATTTATTTCTCCAGCTTCATGTCCTGAGCGTTGTGTTTTCTATTTTTCTACGTAGTGTTTAATGACTGTTCAGTAGTGACTGTCATTGTGATTGACTCGGGGCACGATTTGACAACATAGTTCAGTTTTGAGCACAGATTGAACTGTTTTGAGGTGAAAGTTTGGTTTTGCAAGAAGAGTTTGAGGTTTTGGGGATTTAGCTTGAAAACTGGGTTTTGTGTTCACATGTTAGAGAAAGGGAGAGCAGCTTTCAAGAAACGTGTCTTAGCAATCAAGAAAAACTGTAATGCTTAGGCTCTGCCCTTAGCAGTGGGGCCACAGAGAGGTCCAAGCTTGCTGTCAGGGTGGCACTGGCCCACCCTGGACCCACCCCAGAAGCGCCCCTGGTCTGAACTCACCCCACAAGCATCGCAGCACTCCCCCAGCATCCTGTAGCCTTTTAGGAGGTAGTCTCCCATCAGCTTGCTGATTTTATCTTGCCGTTCCCTTCGAGCTTGGATCACCTTCATCTCCGCCTCAGAAGGAGGCTCCCACTGAAAGTCCTCTTCATCTGCAGGTCAGCAACAACGAAGGAAATTCATTTCATCGCACCAGTACAATGCTACACAATTACAAACACACCTTTAATATTTACGCGTAGCGATTTATTCTCTCGTTGCTTTATAAGGTTTTTCAGAGCACAACACGCGTTTAATCATGTTAGTCACGGCTGATTTTTTATCAAAAGGGTCAGGAAATGACAAGTTAGCCAGAAATACAACGCTGAGTTATCGTGGAGATAACGACATTCTCCCGGTGGCGATGAAAACTAATAAAAATATCTACAAACGCAAATATCACCGCCTAAATTAGCGCCAAACTACTTAAGACATTAAAACATACGGTTAAACAGCAAAGTTAGCAGGGAGATAACAGTTAAGTTCACAGACCTCCATTCAAAGCCATGTTGCTTCTGTGCTACACGTTCTGCGTGATGACATCACACGCTGTCGTCGACTTCTTCTTCGTTCATCAAAGTGAAACCATTGCAGCGGGTTAGAACGCCCCCATGTGGGGGTGATGCGTATATTCAAGTCTGTCTATCTATCTATCTATCTATCTATCTATCTATCTATCTATCTATCTATCTATCTATCTATCTATCTATCTATCTATCTATCTATCTATCTATCTATCTATCTATCTATATGTCTATCTATCTGTCTATCTATCTATCTATCTATCTATCTATCTATCTATCTATCTATCTATCTATCTATCTATCTATCTATCTATCTATCTATCTATCTATCTATCTATCTATCTATCTATCATCTAATAAAACAAAACAATGAAAATATTAAATGGACGAGATTTATAAGCAAGAGATTTTTTTCCATAGGAAGAAGTATTTCTCTTTCCTTTTCTCTGCGTATTTTGCAAAAACTCTTGTGCAGGGTTTGAAGGCTGTGTGAATGTTTCATTTTAAAACAAAAATGTGGACATTCACATGTGAAATAGTGACAAATACAAAATAAAACAACATTAAACTAAAATATTTATTTAAATGTTAAAATATGGTGCATGAATTAGAAGATGTCATGTGCACCCTGGCTTTTCCACTGTTCAGTGATGCATGGAAGACCTTCATTTTATTTCTGATATAAAATTAAAATTAAAGATGAATCCACAGTTTCAAGGCTGTAGAGCAAGGGTCATTAACCTTTGTGACGCTGAGAGCTACTTCATGAGCATTGATTCATACGAAAGGCTGCATATCATGGCCCTGGCTCCTCGACCTCCACTTCATGCCTAATCACCCCAGAACTCCTCCACCTCAGACCCTAACCTGCCCCAGAACTCCCTCGTCATTCATTATCAGACCTAGACCCTGACACCAGGTTGATACAATACTGACCTTTGAACTTAAATAGACCAGACTTAAACAAACTTCATGTATTATAAACATATTTGAATGCTTTTTATGAAGAAAGTTGTAGTTTTTAAAATTATGTTAATGTATTTGTGATTTAAAAAGATGGCAGCAGAATAATTTTGTTGTTTTGTTTAGACTTATATGGTTCCTGGGGGCACCAGGTTGGTGACCCCTGCTGTAGAGAAACTTAATGTTAATTCTAAACTCAAACAAATATAGGATAGACATAATTGTGTGTAAATGTTCATCCACAATTAATATGTGCAACGTTGCATGCCTTTTATAGGTATTTTTATATATTTAAAATTTGATTCTATTGTTCATATTTTTAATTATTGGTTGGAATGCATGTTGCATGCATCAACATGTCTGTTTTTAGTTGGCAAATGGTGTTGTATGTTGCTGCATATATGACAATAAAACTATTCTCTAGAAGGTCTAGAAACTTGGACAAAATGGGCAAAATACCTGTGGAGATTTTATTGTTACATTTTCTATTTTACTATAAGAAACAAAAACCAGAATGCAAAAAATACACCAACAAAAAAAACAACACAAAAATAATTTTCAATATATTTTATTGTATCATGAGGTGTTTGACAGGTTCAGTAAAATTATGTCACACTGAAAAATTCACTCAACAGGTAATTAAGTGTATTACTTAGTTTGAATGCACAGTGGCTTTTATGGGCGTCAGACTTGATCTGTTTTCATCTTTTATTTTCAAAGTAGACGAAGGCGGATTCACGTCGAACTGTTAAATTCAGTTTTGTAAAACAAACTCTCTCTATAGCTAAAGAACAGTAACATCACTAGAGAAACATAAACGACTTAAAGCTTTGAAGAACCTGTAAATGTTTTTTGTCCTCGGGTCCTGCTCTGAAGAGACATTCTTCCTCTCTTGTTCATTTTTCTTGACACCAGCCACATTCTTTATTCTTTCATTCTTTCATTTATTTCTGGTTGTCTTCTTGAACTTCTGAGGATGCCGTATCACTTCGCAGGGCAACCTCCTCTCTAGAGAAATAAATAATTATATATATATAAATATACAGAACGTCTATAGTAAAATAGGGTTTTTAACTAATACTTACAGCGATGAGTTGTCCTTACTCTGCTCCGTTTTAAGGAAGGAAACAAAAAATCGTCAGTAAAACTTCAACCTCAGTTGTTACAAACTCAACTATGTGTGATAAGAAAGTACCTTCAGGTTTGGGATGCATGAGGTTCAGTGGCAGCTCCACTGTGACATCACTGTACAGGAGAATAAATCAACCAATCAGCAAAGAGGAACAACTGGCAATCAGCGATAATGAGATGCAATTCAAACCACAGCAATAGACGAGGCTCACCTGGCAGTGAGGCCACCCAGCAGGCTGAAGGCAAGAACGAAATTAGGATTTAATCCTGTTTGATCATTGCTTATGACATAAAGTTTTAAAGTCCGTGCACACTCACCCTCCTCCAGCCACCATGAGGTTAATTTTAATCTTGTAGGAAACCAGAATACCCAACACCTCTTTCTCTATTTCCGTCTTCAGCCTGCGAAGGAGGAATTAGAGGGATTTAGAGGAATTAGCTGGTATATTCATATCAGGTGTAGAACTGGGAGAGATGCTGAGCTGCATTCATAAAAGACAAAATATTCTAAAACATACAAAAGAGAAAAGGGTCGTGTCCAAGTAAATCTTTTCTTTTCTACGTTTGGGTCATGTGTTTGTGAACTGACATGGTGGTAGAAGCCAGGTTTGTGTCCTCGTCCCTCAGCCGCCCGTCCAGAGCAAGACCTCTTTTCTCCTTGTTTTCAGCCAGAGTGGGTGTGATGCTCAAAGTTTTCTCAAAGGTGCTGCCTGCCTCCACCGTCTCTCTGGACGCGATAAACAAATGCAAATAAACATACCAAACTATACATTTGTAATACTTGGTATTAGAGATAGACCGATATATTGGGCCGATATTTACCATGTTTTACATAGTGGCATTGCCAATATACCTCTTTAGTAGAGCTGATATAAAAACAGGCACATCCGTGGGCAGCCCAGTGCTGCTGCTGCGTTTTATTTAAATATAAATTTACATTACTGAGAAACATCAGCTTACTAAATGCTCTGAAATATTGTCAGCCCACTTTTTATTTACCTACTTGTATATTTGTATAAGTAGTTGTATATTTGTATAAGGCGGAAAATGTCTAGATAGCCATGAAAATCGGCCAATGCTCTCTACGTATTGTCAACGGTATCGGCAATACAAAAACCCATATTGGTTGATCTGTACTTGGCATGTCTTTGGTGTCCGCTTGACGTACCCAAACTCCTTGCTGAGAACGGTTTTGGTGTATTTGTCTGCTGAGTAAAGGACGATGTCGGTGGTTTGCTCCACTGAAAAGAGGAAAAAGATTATAAATATTCAAGTTGTGCTCTAGCGGCTACAACAGAATGAGGTTTGGGTAAAACGCGTGTTGTCACAGAGGCGCCCACCAGTGACTCTGATATGCTTGACCGTTTTGTTGCTCTCATTGTTGATTTTGACTTTGATTGGGATTGGTTCGCCATGAAAGTAGAGCTGTTAAAAAACGAAGAAAACAAAATCAGTTTCTTTTATGCACAAAGTGTGTGATACGAAAGGTTTGAGGCTCACGTCTTTCTCCATGGATGCTTCGAGGTGAACCGGTTTGTCAGACATCATGAAGCTTTTGCAGATATCCGCCTTTGGCCCGGCACCCACGTGAGTTGGGGCATACTGGATTTTACGGACAACTAGACGAGCAGTATCTCTGTTTGGACAGGTGGAGGGAAGATTAGGGAATAAATCTGAGAACTCGAAACAAAACTATGGCTAAAAGTTAAAGTCCGCATACTTCTTTTCAATCTTCTCATCAGGGTTGTTGATCTCTTTGGCCAAGTATGTTTTAACCTCAAAGTCAACACCGCAAGCCTGCAAGCAGAAATACAATCATACCAAAGAACCATGATGTTGCTTTGACTTGTTATAATTTAAAAGAATAAAACAGCAAAATGAGAAGAAAGCTTACCTTCCCTTTGTCATCAGGTCCTGGTTGCAGAGAGACTGAGCATGGCAGGTTATTGGGAATCTGAATAGAAAAAAATTGGGATGTTCAAAATTATTGGTCTAAGGGTCGTGATATACTTGCTGTTTAGCGACGTGTACGCGTGTTTAAAATGGCTGCCACGTGTAGTTTGCGTTGATTTGAGGCGTCGTTTGTGCACATCTCCTGAAATTAACGCAATGTGCCCAAACGCTGTAATATACGAGCAACCATGGTGACTTCGTCTCTGGTTTAGAGGTCTTTCACACCATCTACTATAACGTTGCTGTCTTTTTTTCTGCCGTAATCTCAAAATTAACCAGTTAGTGATTTATTTTATTGATGCCATGTTTGTTTTGGTTGCCCCGGTTCTCTATCTGGTCTGAGTACTCTAGTTTGCCTCCTAGTGGAACACTCCAGTACTACATGCAGTGCTGCGCTGTGTAGAAGCAAGTATGTGAACAAAGACGCAGTTTGCTGCCTGCGCCAATGCGAGGTTAAACAGCAAGTATATCACGGCACTAACACTAATATCGGCATTAAAATTTAATATCGGAAAATATCGGTATTGGTCTTTTTGACACAACGTTTACATACCATACACATACATCAAACTCTTCAGCTACTTCTCCTCTCTCTCAAAATGTCAAAATATGACAGATCTGAGGTAAAGTTGTTGAGATATTTTAGTTTATTTGGCAAAACTTGTGAAGTAGAAATTTGCCCTGTGTAGTGAACGTACGCTGTCCTCGCAGCACGTAGTCATGTGTAGATAGACAGCTAACAAACAACTAAAACAAGTACAGGAATCTTCACCCAAGGCTTGTTTTTCTTGTCTGGAGATCTTTATAAATGTTTTATCACCATAACTGCAATATACAAGAAAAAAAAACCTATTTCTAATTAATAGACAGATCTTAGCTTAGGGAATATGAGATTCAGCTGCTGTTGGAGACAAGATAAATCTGGCCCTTTTCCTGTTACTAACTTAAATTGAAGTTTAAGCATGTATGGTAGGACATATGTGATGTCAGTAACCAAATTGTTTAGTTTTTCTTTTTTTATGAGAAATTAAGAGTCAGTAATATTGGTATATCGGTAAAAAAGCCAATATCGAGCATCCCTAGAACAAAAATTATTTTGTTAGCAAACTTTTAAATATTAATTCACATGACTAAATAATTTTCAAGCCCTTTTTGTAGACTAGAGAATTTTAAAGATCTCCCAGTTTTATATTTCAGTCTTTATGTTACCAAAAAGCCATCCGGTGATGTTTGTTAAAGTAAAATGTAAAAAAAACTAGAACATGACGCTTGGATCAAATGACTTTTTAAATGTTTCCCATACTTCAAAGGAGAAGGGGTACGAGTTGTCTCCCGCCTTCTTCATCAGGGTTTCGTGCATTTCAGTAAGTTTAGGCTTGGTGCCGTCAGGGTAGAGCGGGACATGTTTGATCCAGATGTCCTTCCTGAAGCAGAGTCCCATCACATCCAGGTCTTCACTACCATAACGGAAGGCACATGCCAGCTGTATGAAAACTGTCGACCAAAAGAGTACGTTTTATTATTTCATCACTTCTTTCTCCAGTTAGACTCTTAATTTTAGGACTTCAAAGGCGTAAATGACCCATAAAAGGAACAGTTTACTAAGGTACCTTTCCTGTCACCAAAATCAGTTGTGTCCAACTTCACTATCCCATCTGGAATAAACAATAACAGTTATAGTTATGTTCTTGACCGTGCATCTTTTGCAAATAAAGTGAGTTAAAAGGAAAGCATACCAATTACATCCACGTCGGTGATGTGGTCCACATAATCCCTCTTTCCCAGGTAGAGGGTGAGCTGTCAGAATAAGAGAGAGAGGGAGAGGAAGTTTCACGTGATGAAATGATAGAGTGAATTTTGTGAGCTTCTAGACAAGAGAACACTGACCCCTCCATTTCCACTGGTCTTCTTAAAAACCCTGCAAACAGAAGAAGGACAAACACCTTTATTTCTTCAGTTTTTGGCAAAGGAAAACCAGGATGAATTTAAAAGTACACTGTAAAAAATTAAATGTTGAATTCACTAAACCATAAAATGTCAACTGGTTCCACTAAACCTAGTTGCTTAAATGTAAAGGGTAATATACATTAACTCTTAACATAACAATGTATAAAAAATATTACTCCTTACATTTAATTAACTAGGTTTAGTGGAACCAGTTGACATAACTTAGTAAATTCAACATTAATTTCTTAGAGCGTATGTTTCTCAGCCTTTGGCAGGAGGGCAAATAACGTTTTATTCCACTTCATCCAGTTTAAGAATAGCTAAATGCAGAGCGGCTTTACCTTATCCCGCCCGGATTGAGAGGCTGGGTCAGGTGAGGGAACCACACAAACACTGAGACAATGTTCACAAATAGCTGATGACCCGTGTGCCCCGTGTGAAGCTGATTACAAGTGTTAATGACTGACAGCATATTCTAAACAACACTCGAAGGCCTAAGCTAAAAATAAATGCCTCAAGAGTGATTGTCACTTTTAGGAGCTGGCCTTTAGCTCTGAGGCAGTCCAACTTTCACATTACTCTAGGCTTCTAAGTGACCTTTTAGTAGGTTTCAAACTTATTTTGAGTTGACGATGATTATTATTATATCATATCTTATCATATTTTCTTATTACGTTGTAACTTAAATCATGTTGTTTTGTATTGTATTGCATCATATAATTTCACATCTTATATCATATTGTATTGTATCACATCATATCGTATCGCATTGCATCGTATTGTATCGCATTGTATTGTATTGTATCATATCGTACATCATATTTGTATTGTACTGTATCGTATTGTACTGTATCGTATTGTACTGTATCGTATTGTACTGTATCGTATTGTATCGTATCCATCATATTGGTATTGTACTGTATCGTATTGTACTGTATCATATTGCATTGTATCATATCATATCGTAGTATCGTATTATATTATATCATATCGTATTGTATCGTATCCATCATATTGGTATTGTACTGTATCGTATTGTACTGTATTGTATTGCATTGTATCATATCATATCGTAGTATCGTATTATATCGTATCGTATTGTATCGTATCCATCATATTGCTATTGTACTGTATCGTATTGTCTAATTTCATACAACGCATCTTATATAATTTTATTTAAGTATTGTATTATATTGCATTAAATAAAATCTGTAAAAATCATTTATTCTGTTCATGACCTATGTAATACCATATCATATCATATTGTATTTTATATTATATTGCATCATGTTGTATCTCATATCATATCATACCATATATTAGATATAATTTTGTATCATAACCTATTGTATTGCCTTATGTCGAATCGTATCCTATATTGTATTGTGTTGCATTCATAATATCACAATCATTTATCAAATTTTTTGTATCATATTATATGATATTGTATTTTCGATCGTATCATTTTATATTTTACTACAATTTTACTTAAAATTGTGTTACAGTGTAATAAATTACATATTTTTGTATCATATCAACTTGATTCCAACATATTCTGTTACACTGTATTCGGTCATTTCACATTGCATCATAAGTCATTGTGTAAACTACAATTCTTGTAAAACTGCACTTGTTGATCATTCACATAAACATCAAGTCTGCTGGTTTGTTTCTAAGCACATGACTTGTAACCTTTAGAAAGAACAATTAAATAAAATCAATACTTACTTTGTCATTTTGGAAGATTTTGAATAGTGTTCTGTTGGAATAGAAAGGAAAAAGAAGATTAAAACACTGATTGAGCACCTTCTGTTGGGTTTTTGGCAGCTGGATTACAGGTTCTGTTTAAAGGGTGTTAAAGGTTAATCTGTTGTAATGAGATTACACCCCTGGTGTTAAAGGCCAGGACCAAAGCTGTAATGCTTTCTGCTCCCTGATCATCCAACAGACACAGGCTTCACAATTTACACTTAAGAGTTATGCTCAGAACATGATGACATCATCACCATTCCCCTTACACTGATGGAGTAGCACCTGTCTCAATGGACTACGTAAGGACAGTTAAACCTGTCTGTGTCTTGGTGTGATTTGTGTATTTCTGGACACGAGACATCAAGTCCTAAAAGTAGCTTACTATCCATCTTATTTCTGGGTAGGCTCATGGAGAAACGATGATGCGAGCAACATCTGGTGAGATACCGGATGTAGCCCATAACCATTGGTTTGCATGGTGAGGTTTTGTTGCTGGTAGCAGTTTATTTTAACATTTGAAGAGGATTTTAAAAATATTTCCCCCGAAAAATGCACTCACGTGGCCCAGAAAGATGTCGCACTGTTTAGTAACAACTAGAAAATATTTAATCTGTGGCTACAAGAGCGATGATTAGAACACCTCGGAGTAAGAGAGAGTGCGGCTGTGAGAATCAGTACAGTTTTCACCGCCTCCCCAGAGATGAGGAACCCAGAAGGATGTGGCTGAAAAATCTTAACTTGAAAACCACCACAAACTTTATTTGTTCATTCCTTTCATTTTATTGTGAAAACCTGGAGTGGAACACCCGCATTCTACTTCGTTGTTGGATATGACAAACCTCCGGAGAAGAGATGCAGAGTAGTAAAGAGATTTGACAGCAGACTCACAAGAACAACAACAAAATGGGTACAATTTTCTGAATAGTTATAATATAACATGTATATTATACTGCTGTTATTAACCTAAAAGCGCCATCCTGCTCTTTGTATTTGATTTCACCGGATAGCTAAAGCCCAGGCTTGGTGATGAGGGATTTAAGGCTCTGACTTGGCTCTACGTCTGCTTTTAAGTAAATAAGATTGTGTCCCACCTCTTTCAACAAAACACGACCAACCATATTACTATGGAGGCACTGATACGCCTCAGAGTTTTTAAGATTGTTTATTGCCTCGCTGTCAGACGCGACTGAGTTCAGAAAGTAGCTAAAATGCTACTTTACGTTAGCTTTGGCCAGATTTTAAGATCGTCCCCCCACCCCTCTGGTGCAGTAGGCAGAAGGAGTGTAACGTGTCCTGTTTGAGCACGGATCAGAAGTCGGTCGCATTTTTCACGCAAAGTCTCACAGTCAATAGGAATAAGGTGGATAGCGCTAAATCACAAATGATTTCTGACTAACTTTATTATCCTGTACGTAGTTTTCTGTTAAAATGATCATATCTTCTCAGAATAAACATAAGTTGGCACTTTTTTGTTTGTTTTGTTTTGATAACCCAGTCAGTTCTTCCAGATTTTAAATTATATACTTATGGTGTGATTTTTTTTTGGGGGGGGGGGGGGGGGGGGGGGGGATTATCGTCAATCTGAGGTTATTGGAGAATTTCTTGAAAGTAATATTTCTATAAAGATTGTGTCTAAAATTAAGACTGATAATGAGAAAAAAAATTAATTATACTGATGGCACATCATTGAATTTTCATGTACAACTGAAGACCAAAATAAACAGCCATTTTAATTATTTAGGACCAAAGTGATACATGTCAGGGGTTGATCTGTCTTGTCTGATGGTCTCATCGTTGTGCAGAAACAACAAACAACAACAAAAATGTGCAAATTAAGCAATTAAGTTTTTCGCAAACTACAAATCAGTAATTAATTCAATGCTTTTACACTTTTATGTTTCCTTAATGATTTATTTTATGTTACCTTCATGATGACTTTTTATTAATGCTCACTTTACTACAAATTTGACTAACTAGGTTTGAGTGCCATTAAGATGGGTGCACATACGTAATTACATAAAAAATAACTTTTAGGAAGAATTTTGCCTAGAAACAAAAATGTTCCCATTATGTCATATAGCCAGATCTACAGTGAACATCATTTAAAAATATCACTTTTCTTTTTAATGTGGTTCTCATTAAGCTTTACAAATTCAGTGATAAATTCTCAGAGAAGTAATATGCAAATTTGAGTAAATTCTAAAAAAAAATGCAACAGTATTTTTATCATTACAATATATTTTTTAACCTGTTAGTATTCAACAATTCACAGATTTTATGGCATTTTCTAAGCTTACTGCAGCATTTCAACAACATTTTGTCGACTGTAAATTTTAATGAAGAAAATCAGATTTCTGATTCAAAGCAAAAATGTAACGACGCTGTCTTACCTGATCTAGCTTGTGATCTTTTCAGAGAGTCGAATGAGTTCCACAACAGTTGCTCTCCCTTTTATACCGTCTCCACCCATCCATCATTCAGACTTAACAGGTTCACCTGAGCTGTCGCTGACTCCTCCGAAATCCTATTAAACAATCAGTGGAAAGGGTTTTTTTTTGGCTACAAAGGGTTTAAAAATGGCACCTAACTAAATCAGCAACCACCACATGGCTGTGTTTGTAACACGCTGCTAATCTGCTGCCACAGTTTAAATAACCATACTCACAGATTTAGACGACCTGATAAATCAGAATCATTAGTTGATGTTGGATTTTGTTTCTCTGGAAAGAGTTGATTATGATTTAGAAAAATGACTTGATTATAGCCCCTTTGGCCCCTATTTTTAGCTTGAACTGTGAATCATGTCTCATGTTATTAGCTGCTCACATAATTCCTTTTAATAAGAAAAAATAAGAAATAAGAAAAAATTATACTGAAACCTAATTATCTTGGCAATAAAAGTATCTTTTCAGGCTGATATTTATTTTGATATTAATTATTTTGACCATAGGTTTGAATGTCATTAATGACTGATTTGGGTTAGGGTTTAGTACACGATTAGGTACACAAGTTAGTTATGGGTTTTCTCAGAAAGTGGTGCTGAAGGAACCAGCATTTTATTTAACCCAGAAAGTACAAACGGACTTCAGCTTATTTTTCTTCTTAAGAAATATGGTTTTGGTCACAGACTGAGCCATTTCAGCACAATGACAAGAAGTATGACAAAATACAGCTTTCAAACCAAGGAACATTATCAACTGTAAAGCAGTGGTTGTCCTAGCATCATGCTGTGGTGTGGGTAAGCAAAAGCTACGTTTCCACTATAGGAGTTCTGGGAAATTTCTGAGATTGGTGAAGTTGACAGGGAAAACACGATGGTTCGGTCCTCTCAGCCTTTGTGTCTCCATACGAAGTTGGCCCTTTCAGGACTTTGCTAATATGTCAGCATATCGTGACCATTTTGGTAGTGAGTGACATCACTGATCAGCGCTATAAGGTGTCCACGGACATTAATAACATAAAAAAAGTTGTATTCTGGCAAAGTATGCCGTAATTTTATCAATTTCAATCCACTCGAGACGGGAAGAGTGTGATGTAAAAAGCAGCTTTCAATGACCAGAAGAAGCACTGATTTTTACGGTGCTCTGTAGGAAACAACAAAACAGTGTAAATTATGGCGTTGTGAGGGATTTCTGCTGCATATTTCAGCTTTGGGAATTTAGAAACAGCAATTTTAAAGGAGCGTCACCGCTGCTTATTGGCCATTCCTTCCATTTTACTTCACCAGCAACTTTTCCAATGTTACAAATACCTAGCCTAGAATCTAAACTATCAGATGCCGAAGCAAAATGATTTTGCTCTGCAAGTCGGTCTAGCCATGCTCCACTGGAACCTCTGCAGCCCCGGAAAGTCTGGTCCAATCACAGCATGGGCGGGATGTTAGTGCAACTGAGTGAAACTAAGTTGGCGGTAACTCGTTTGAAACGACTTTGGCATCAACTTTAGACTACTTAGACTTAGATGAAAAAGGATGGATTTGCATCCTCTTCGACGGTGTATGGCGGACTGCCCCATTGACTGACATCCTTAGCGGTCCAATCACAGTGCTCTATCTGTTTGGTGGGCAGGATGTTACAGCGACTGAGCGAATCTAAGATGAGGACAGTTTGTTTCAAATGGCTTTGGCGTCAACTTTGGACTATTTAGACGTGGGCTTTTCTTTGAGTCAAGAGCAGATAGAGGTACTTAAGTTTATTTAGAAAAAGGATGTATTTGCGTCTTCTTCGACGGTGTATAGTGGACCGCACTGTTGACTGACATCCGTAGCGGTGAGTATGTCACATTGTTTGTTGTCCAATAGCACGCAGAGACAGTTTCAAAGACAACCATAGATTCCACCCCTCGACTGAACTTTCTCTATTGCTCATGGTTAGACTATATATTCACATATATAGGATGGCTTGCCAAGCTAACAAATACCACTTGTTTGATGAGAGTTTCAACCAATCAGCATGAATTACCCTAAAGTCCCACCCAATAACTCTACTAGGCCATTTCTGAGTACATACCCCAGTTGGTTCCTGAAAGGGCCCAGAAAGTGGTCCTTTTGGGCCAGAGAAACAGAGACACGAGCATACCGTGAAAGTCTGGTAAATTTACCCAGAGGTTCCAATAGTGGAAACAGGAATTTTGTGGATAGAATACTAACTTGGACAAACTTAAGAACCCCCCAAAATATCTGAACTGGTTTCTTATTGGAAAAAACAAGCTAACATAAAATTATTTTTCCAAAGCTTCAAACCTGATGAGTCCATGCCTGAAAACCAACCAAACTCTGATTCTCCAAAGAAGGATGATAAATATTCAGCCAGATTTATACCAGAAGCTTGTTGATGGTTATTAAAAAAGGTACAACTTAAAAGGGACATTAAACTAAATAACTGTACGATATAGTTATTTAGTTTAATGTCCCTTTAAAGCTCTGTTGGTGCCACCCTAGGCAACCGCCCAGGTCGCCCATATCAAAAACCGCTACAGACTGTACCTTTATTATTAGTACATTTGAACCTGTAAGGATTAGTTTGACCCCCATAATCGATTTAACCTTGTGCACCCAATGCTTTTTTAAAGAAAAATTGCATAAGTATGTTGTATAATCATTTTGCCCTACCTCAACTCAATCTTTCACCCGATGAAGGTGTGTAAGTGGTAAAGAAACGTTAAAGTGATGTGTGTATTTTGAGGATTACTTGGAGCACCGTGGTCCTTCTCTGTAGTCTCATCTGTCTGATGGGATTAACAGCTCCACTTCACGTAACGGCATGGATGACGGAGCCTCAACGGCAACACTGGCGTAAGCTGTCTTATTCAACACTGTCTCAGGAACGTGCCAAAGATTAGATGGGATCAATGGAATTCCCTTCCACCTTTGAAACCTCTCGAATCCTTCAACAAGTTCATTATAACAAGATTGTTTAAAAAAACAGTCTGGTTGATGCCTAATATAGTTAATTAATTGTTATTTAAAATGATATGTGATGTGTTGGATTTATTTGAAACAATAACAAAATATTGATAAGAGGGAATCTATGAATAGTCCATGTTGGAGTTGAGCCAGGATGAGACCTCTGGACTACAGTGATGCCCCACAAAGCAAAGGGTTACTGTGTTGTGCTTAAAAAGGCTTAGAGAAACCCAGAATTAGCTTGTAGTGGCTGAGTCCACTCCAACTAGTGTTAGCAATCAGGATGCACTTACTCTACGCAAAAAAAGAATAAATGTAGTGTTGGAAATGATTAAATAACAGACTTTTTTGGCTTGTGATGTGTTCCACAACCAAGAAAAGAAAAAAAATAATTTCTAAGATACTTTAGATAAAACAATTACTGTATGTTTGGTAACCTGTAAGCACACCATTTGAATGTTTGATTACGTCATGACAACAGAACATAGATTTTCAATCATCTGTCTGTGGAGGTTTGATTTAATGATTTAAATCTAGAGTTTTTCATTGTCTCAAAAAATCATTCAGTATTTGAATTTTCATCACTCTTTCAAGTTTAACTCCTTAACCATTATCAAAAATTTGCATCAAACCACTTCTGACTTTAAAGCAGCTAAATAGAGTACTAGGATTAGTACTTTAATTGAAAACCTTCCATATTAGGTCCTTCACGTGTCTACTGCCCTCTGGTGTAGGATCTAAAGATGGCAAGGGCCAATGTTTTTTATTTCATAATAAAATTAAATCACAATATGATAAATTTGTTTTAATGACATCAGCTAATATATAGTTCAATTAAAAAAATAATTATTACTATAAGTAATATTATTATTGCAGATAGCAAAATTAGAGCCTGCAGGGATTTGTGGCTCTTGGATTGGTTTGTAATGGCCTCCATTTACATTTCTAGAATGATGAAATTTCATCTCTCCAACTGGATGTTGTGGATCAGTGGTCCTCGAGGGCCACCATCCTGCATATTTTAGAGGTTTCTCTACTTCAGCACATGATTTTAGTCAGTGGGTGATTAAAAAGCTTGAGATGCTGAACAGGTAACTCAAACATTAGATCAGGTGTGTTGGAGTAGGGAAACAACTAAAACATGCTGGGTAGAGGCCCTTGAGGACCAAGACTGGACTCCACTGGTGTAGATGGACACGTTCATGTTCTGAATTTTACTAACACGCCTATTTTATGCATTACAAATAAAAACAAGTCACCATAAAATAATATACGGTTGCATGGATGGATGAATGGATGGACCGATGGATGGATGGACGGATCTACGGATGGGGTGGATACTGAGCTCCAAGAAAAACAGATCTCTTAGGGTTAAATCTGATTCTATAGATACCAAAAATATTCTCAGTCTAAGTAATCCGGATCTCAGTCCAAGAAGATTATTGTCTTTTTTCCTGTCTGTAAAACTTTGACCTTAACGGAATAATTAGCCGGTGAGTTATTGGACAAGACAGGCTAATTTCAAGCTACTTGAGGTTTTATTTAGGAGCTTTTAAGTAACAGTCAGAGTAGGTTTTTGAAGCATTTTCTACATGTCAGACAAAATTGTGATTATTCTATGTGCTGCTGGTTTGTTTAGTTATTGTATACATCTTTCTATTCATCAGATGTCTCAAAACTCTTGTATCAATGTGCCATCTAGTGGATCCAATGGAAAAAAATCCATCCAACGCTTTTTAAAATTAGTTTTATACTCATTGATGATTGAAAATCACCACCAACACGAGTGAAAAGTCATTTTAGGTTATTTAGATAATAGTGCCACTCTTTTTTAAACAATATTTAAACCCTTATGTGAGCTAAGGGCTGATGTTTTAACTGGGACTTTTTAATTTTACGCGCGGAGAGACCAACTCGGTTCAGCTTTGACGTCAGGTGAGCAGCGCTCCCCTCCATCTCGGTCTGCCTGCTGAGGTGCGCACTCAGCGCGCCGTTCGGCCCGCCCGGACACTGCAGAGGACGGTACCGTGTCATCGCTGCGGCTGCTCGCTCCCGACACCACGTCCCGCTTAATGCGGACGTCCCGGGCCCGAAACGAAGGGGGCAGAAGTGGGAAACGCTGAGAGCCATGGCCGAATCCAGCTCGCGCTGGGGGTTCCCCCGTCTGCGCCGGGCCGCGGTAAGCTCCGCCGGGAGGTGTGGGAGGAAGGGAGGAACGGAGGGAGGGAGACATCCAACGGGGCGGTGAAAGACTGCAGCAGCAGCTGTTCTGAACACTGTTAGGTGCTGCGACACAGAGAGGATGTGATCTCAAACTACAGAGGAGGCTAAACTGAAGCGCTTCAGTGGTAAAAGTCTAGCCTATAGGACAAACCAATGACAAACCAGTGTGATTGGATTGGAACTGCAGGTGCAGAACACTGCAGAGTATATTTGTTAAAGTCAAGCTGCTCTTTTTAGTTCATGTGCCAGATTGGTCTCTAATGATGCACACAAACTAACAGTTATGCAAGGTTCCTGTCAGGGGAGGTTCTAGACCAGTGGTTCCCAATCTGGGGTCCGTAATCCCCCCAAGGGGGGCCCCACAATTTTGTCTGGCTGAGGTTGTGCAGTTACCAAGATTATATTTGTAAAAATTACATTTATAAAATCCCAATATAATCAAAACTCTGTTTAAGAGTTATGTCTGTATAAAGTTTGTATTTAATCACTTATAATGTGTGGGTAGAAGTTGGGGTTCAGTGGGCTCTGGCTTGTCTTGGAAAAAAAGGCCGGGAACTAGACTAACATTAGGGGGGCAGGCTGGGGCCAGCTGCTCTGTTAGAGAGGCACATTTGTAAGAAAACCCTACAAACATTACTTTTCGGTATTTTGAATTTTAGTAATTACAACAATATGATAACAATTTGGTTACTCTAGATACAACAGCTTTTCAATTAGTGTATATAACTTAATATAAAATATGTTCATCTGAGTTATTAATATCAGTGACAACATGAAAATTATTTGTCTAAGCAATTTTTTTTCAAGCAATTTTTGCGTTGTTTCCACATCTCTCATATTTAATAATGCTTAAGCTCAGCAGGGGGGCCAAATGGGGGGCCAAGCTTGCTGTCAAGGAGGTTATGGCCCACTCTGGACCCACCCTAGAACCGCCCCTGGTTCCAGTAAGCTTTATGGTTTCATAAGCAAAATTTTTGCTCATAAATCATCTGTAAGATAAAAAGAAGTTGGGTCTTACAGTGTTTGCGAAAACTTTTCAGCCACGCCTGCCAAACTGGTAGACGTGAGAGCGTCTCACGCAGGACATTTTTGAACCACGTAGGACAAAATCCTCGCGGGCTTCAGACTTGTATCTATTTAACAGTGGGTATTGTAGTGACCTCTGACCTTTACATATTATACATATTTTTATTGTGACAATAATCTGTTGACATAATTTGAAAAAAGAACCATCAATGTGATTTTCTGCCAAATTCATAAAATGAGGATTAACAGAATTTATTAGGAAATTAATAGAGATCATATAATTATTATAAATGATTATGAAACACCAGAAACAACATATTATATATGAAAATATTTCTAAATATTGTAATGATCCATAAAGGCTTTCTGTGACTGATGTTGTAGCCTGGTGTTACTGTTCCTTTAAGAGACGCTGTGGCTGGTTGAGGTGAAACTGGAAGTTGGAGATGCGGGTTTATTTCAGCTGTTTGTTAAACTACTCTAATAAACTGCTGTTAAGGACAAAATGTCATTCTGTCTGATGATTTAGTTCATCACAAATATCACAATATGAAGAAATTATCTCTTTTTTTTTNGGGGGGGGGGTTGCACTGTGCCGTGGTCCCCGAAATGCCTAGAAACGGCCCTGGGTGTGGGACTGAGTTTTGAAGGTGATCTGAATTGTATCAAATAAATAAATATTACATGCTTATAAATTATTATTATTATAAAATTACGTGTAGTGGACATATCTGCCTACATTTTCCTTTTCAAACACTGTTTTGTTTTTTATGCGACTATTTCCTGTCCTGCTGTCTCTTAGCTGCATCTCCTCTCAATCCTCCAGAAAAACTGCTGCCTGGCTTCTTACTTTTCACCTCACAAGTTACTTTTGAAATTAGCCGATCAAAAAGATCCGTCGACCGCAAAAATAGCGGAATGTGCGGCCGCGCCAGTGAGGTGACGTCACCGATGCACGGGAGATGATCCCTGCAGCAGCATAGCGCGTCAGGCACAATGAAAGAGAGTATGAGCAAACGTGAACGATCGCGTGTTAATTATGTTTTTTTTTGGGTGGCGCCACTTTGTGAATGTTACTGTGGCCGTGCGCACGACGCAGCTGCCCGGCGGAGCGCATCAGTAATCAGCGCTCTGCCGCTGTCCATCCTCTCCGCCCAAAAGAAGACCCGCTACGCTGAGAGTCCAAATAAATAATGAAATATATGTAGAAACTAGATCTTTTGAGGGGGAAGTCAACAAACAGTCTGCAGTTTTCAGGAAGTTTATTTTATTTTGGCACGTTCAGAGTAGACGCACGGCGTCGGTCATAATGTCCGACGATGTGAAGTTTTTCGTCGGACAATATTAAATCACGTCGGTAATGTCCGACTGTCCGACGTGTTTTCGCAAACACTGGTCTTAGCTATTATCTAAAATACTTTATTTCTGAGAGACAGCAACTTAATGATGTTACAAAATTATTCAGAAAGTAGGGCTGAGTTGAATAAAGCTGTAGATGACAGTGAAACAATGCAAATCAGCTGATTTACAGACATTTAGAGGTATGAACGAGTCAGGCTGTTTCTGAGTTAAATAAAAGATGATAGACATGGATGACTAAATAATATTCAGGTGAAGAAAGGATTCATCAAACCTTTGTTAAACAGATTTATTATCACCTAGCAAAGTCACCTCCCTTCAGAAGTGCAGAGATAAAACAAATCTTTACTGTGCATTTTGACATTTTTGTTGCATTTGTTCTAAGATGATTCTCATACTTCAACGTGCACAGTGTCAATGTTTTAGGATGCAGACACAAATCAAAGTGCAAACATTCAATAATAATTCAAAACTAAGAATTTACTCTGGGACTCTGCCCTTTCACATTTGGAACATGTAAACTTTAACTGTTAAAGAGGGAAGAGCTGAGTGTTGGAGCTGCTGAGGTGCTGCAGAAGCCAAAAGATCCATCAGACTGAAGGGTGCTGATGCCCTGTGATCTCTTCTGACTGACAGTCTGACCCCCTAGTCCCATCACTCCGACAGACCAGCAGTTAGGATAAAGAGTAATCCACCAAAACTCAGCTGATAAAAGAAGCTCCAAAGGAACTTTTCTCTATATAACTTGTTTTCAATGCTTAATAAACAAAACTGATAAAAATACAAACTTGCACATTTAAATGAGGACATGAAAATGTTTTGGTAAAGCAAAAAATGATAAAGTCTGTGAAACCTTGATTTTAGCCTCCAGTGCAGAAACCAGAGCGACGTACTTTAAATTTAACTTTATGTATTGAAAAAACTAAGGAATCAGATTTTTTTGTTGTATTTTAGACCTCTTTTCCTGGCAATCTACATTTGGTCTTGGTACTCCGCCCCACTGGCTTGTTAAGCTCCGCCCCCACCCCATCCTCCAGCACTGACTTGGGATTTCGCTTCAGCCAGGATGACTTCCTGCTAAAAATGCCGGTGAGAGAGGAGTAAAAAACTGTAGCGTTATGGGATGTTAGGATCATCTCGTTACCTGAACTTGTTACTCTGGGTTTCTGTAGGTGGTGATGCTGAGGTCAGTTGGTGATCTCCTGCGCTACATCGATGAAAACCACCTGGCATCAGACTTTACTGCTAAAGTGGAATACTGCCAGAGCGACTGGGTCCTCCTCCGCTCGGTATGCACTTCTGATCCAACACAGAGCAGCTGAAAGAGGAAATTTTAGTTTTAACGTGCCTCCTTCGTGTTTGGTGTAAAAATGTGTTTACAGTCCATCGAGACCTTTGCAGTGACAGTGAAGGAGATTGCCCAGCTGTTGCAAAGTTTTGGCTCGGAGCTGTCTGAGACTGAACTTCCAGATGAAGCGAATGCCATTGAGTTCCTGGTGCACTCCCACACACACCGATACCGGCAGATGAAGGTTGGTTCATGCTCGCTCCCCTTTTTTGTGCTCAGTCTCTCTGATGTTTTCCATTCGCTCTAGTTTAGTGTGTTTTTCATGGTTTTGTCAGGATGATATCCGTGGAGTGCTAAAAGAAGGACGCCTGCTGTTGTCAAACCTGGAGACAGTCAAAGCTGCGAAGAGGGAGGCTGAGGAAGAGAGGGAAATACAAGCGGACATGGATACAGTTCGGAGGTGAAACATGTGGATAAAGTCCGGCTAGACACAATCATATTTTTATTAATCATGTCTGGACTTTGTTTTTATGTGTTCAAGGCTCCTGGCACAGCTCAGAGACATGGAGGAGGCTTTTGATGGTTTCTTTGAAAAACACCACCTGAAGCTGCAGCAGTACCTCCAGCTGCTGCACTATGAAACCAGCTTCCAGCAGGTGTGATTATTACTGGTGCCTTCCCATGACATTATCTTTGGTTCTGCCTCTGGATTTACCTGCGTTACGTATCTGTGTAGATGTACGAGGTGCTGGAGCGTCTATCTGGTCGAGAGAAGGAGATCGCCTCAGTGGGAACCACGGTGGTCCAGACAGAGCAGCTCCTTAAAGACCTGGAAACCCTGGATAAACACGCTCAGGTCACACATGACTTGCACTTCTCTGACACGTAGCCTGATGTCATGTGTGATTCACTCATGTTCTTCTGCACCAGAAGCAATTCTTGGAAAGTTTGTCGCTTCCTGATTTTAAGTTTCCGTCTTTTTCTTGTGCTTTTTATCTCACATTCTTTGAATCAGGCTTTGGAAACTTAAAGCTTAGAGTAAATAGTCTGTATTTGTATAGCGCCTTCTAGGGTTTTACAACCCCCCAAGGCGCTTCACAACACAACCAGTCATTCACCCATTCACACACTGGTGATGATGATCTACAATGTAGCCACAGCTGCCCTGAGGCACAGTGACAGGGGCGAGGCTGAGTACTGGTGTCACCGGTTCCTCCAACCACCAGCAGGCAAGGTGGGTTAAGTGTAAGTGTTAAGGACACAACAGCAGAATTCTCTGCCGGGAGCTAGGTTCGATCCTACAACCTCCCGATTTCTGGACAACCCGCTCTACCTCCTGAGCTACTGCTGCCCTAACATCTTACCTCTGATTGGCTAACAGCAAAACAACTTTTCTGCTGGCTTCATTCGCTCTTCTATTGGCGGCTAATGAAGGAAATAGGGGTAGAAGACTATTTTCATGTTCAGCCTGCATGTGAAAGTCAGAGTGACTAATTGTATTTCAAAGAGATCCAGTATTACATTTTTCTCTGTGAATCTCACCTTTAAAAGCTTCAAGTGTAAAAGTTGGGTAATATGGAAAGGTTGTGAACAAATGGACGGACAAGCTAAAAGCTACTCACCACAGGGTCGGTTGTAAAATCAATCATACTTAAATCTCTAACATTTTATAGTGATTAATTAAAAACATTATTGATCTTTGCACGTCTTTGAGTTTTGCCTCACATTAATGATTACATATCGCTCTGTGGTTTATTGCAAGACAAAGCAGATGCAGCAGTAGCTAGCTGTAGCGGTTCTGATACAGCCTGAGGCCCTTCTTGCAGAAATGTCACAACATATGTGCTTGAACAACCCTAAAACACAAAATGATCAGAGGTGCAAAAGTTACAGTGACTCAGTGCAATCTTTAAAGAACTGCTTTGGATCAATCTTCGTGCCAACACGGTTTGAACTAGATGTTTTCACTCTGGTCAGAACTCTCACGAATACTCCTAGGCGAAGCCATTCTGGCAATGTTACATTGGCTTCCAGTGTTTTACAGAATACAATATAAACTCATTCTATTTACATTTAAGTGTATTCATGATTTAGCCCCTCTTACTTATCTGACACCATATCTCTACGCTAGCAGACACGGACAACGAGGTCCTCTGACAAGCTTTTTCTGGAACTCCCTCGGTCCAGGTACAAGCATTAGGGTGATCACTCTTTCTCAGTCGCAGCCCCTTTTCTTTGGAATAAACTGACCTGTGTCTTACTCTTGACTTGTCCCATTTCAAAAGTAAACAAAAAACTAGGGATATCAGCATTAAAATTTAATATTGGAAAATATCAGTATCGGTTTTCAGTCTTTTAATGACACAACTTTTACATACCATACATATTACACATCAAACTCTTCAGCTAC
The DNA here is from genome assembly GCA_006937985.1 of Aphyosemion australe. Lineage (NCBI taxonomy): Eukaryota > Metazoa > Chordata > Actinopteri > Cyprinodontiformes > Nothobranchiidae > Aphyosemion > Aphyosemion australe. The sequence continues at coordinate 2,865,921 of SSNS01000014.1, read as the reverse complement.
TTCTCTTTCAAAATGTCAAAATATAACAGATCTGAGGTCAAGTTTTTGAGATATTTTAGTTTGTTTGGCACAACTTGTGAAGTAGAAATTTGCCCTAACAATCGATTACAACAAAAACAAAAATCTTCACCCAAGGCTGCTTTTCTTATCTGGAGATCTTTATAAATGTTTTATCACCATAGCTGCAATATACAGAACAAGAAAATAATACATTACTAACTAACACACACATCTTAGCGCCACGCTTAGGGAGAATGAGACTCAGCTGCTGTTAGAGACAAAATGAACATGGCTCTTTTCCTGTTACTTACTTCAACTGAAGTCGTTTTCATTTTGCACAAATTTAAAAAAAAAATTCAAACATGTATGAGAGGAGATGTGTGATGTTAGTGACTTGAAGTTATTTAGTTTTACTTTTTTTATGAGAGGGGGACACAGCAGCTATTGTATTGGTTTGTATCGGAAATTAAGAGTCCGACAACATTGGTATATCGCATATCGGTAGAAAAGCCAATATCGAGCATCCCTACAAAAACCTACGTTTTCCGACAAGCTTTTTATCAATAACTTTTTCTTTTCATACCCAAATCTTCAAACAGGTTTTGTCATCTAAGAGTTTTGATAAATTGGTGTGTTGTTACTGTTCTTATTTTGCACATTTTTGTAGCCTCGACCTTTTGGCATTTTTGTCTTGACGTTGTTAGCTATGTTCAAATCGCTATCTTAGTTTGTCTTATTTGTTTGATTTTTCTTCTGTATATTTTATGTAAAGCATAAACTTGATTGATTGATCGATTGATTGACTGGTTGATTGATCGATTGGTTGGTTGATTGATTGATTAGTTGTTGGTTTGGCTGACTGATTGACTGATTGGTTGATTGATTGATTGATTACTAATTTCTGTTTCTCCAAACTGAGCTCAGTGGCCTAGTTGTATAAGTGTCCGCCCTGAGGTCAGGTCATACCAAAACCTTTAAAAATGGGACCCAATGCCCCCCCCACTTGACACTAAGTGTTAAGCAGGTTTGATTGGGGGGTTAAACCACCAAATTGTTCCCAAGCATGGCCGTGTCTGCAGCTCACTGCTCCCCACAGGGATAGGTTAAATGCAGAGAAAAATTTTCACCAGTGTGTGATGACTAATGGGACTTTAACTTTAATTATCTACAGCATTTAAAGACACACTCCAATGAAAATTGTGTTTTTTCTGTTTTAACTTGTTCTTGAGCACTGAGACAGCACATCGGAATGAGTCTTTAAAAATGGCAGCTACACCACCACCTCTCTTATCAGGTCGAACCACATTTAGAGATTTGAAGTTTGGTGGTGTTGCTTATTTGAGAACAATTTACCAACTATTTTGATTCTGTAAATTCCCAAAATATGTTTAATGTATATCTTTTAGAATCAAGAAAAATATGTTGGGGAAAACAGTCAAATTATTGTTAGCATAAAACATAAAGTGTAAAATAAAATTTGCAGCTCAGTAAAACATTTCACTGATGTTTGTGTGAATCAGGAGGAGATGACTCGTGCCCAGGTGGTGATCCTGCACGGTCACCAGCTGGCTGCCAATCACCACTACGCTCTGGCACTGATCATCCAGCGCTGCAATGAGCTGCGGCATCTCTGTGATGTTCTCAGCACCGCCATGCGCTCCAAGCGAGCCTCCCTAACGCGAACACGAGACCTGATGCTTCGCCTCGAGGAGGTAAAAATGCCTAAACATTTCGATATAGCTTTGCACATTTAAACTTGATTTTAAATATTTAGTTTTAACTTCATTATTTGATTTATCCATGTATTTACATCCAGTGCCCCATTTGATCCTAGATGCTGCATAAGAAACTACTTCTACAAATAAATCTGACATTGTTTGTGTGTTTAGTAAAATTTTGTCTTTGATCAGGCGCTTCGCTGGTGTGACGAGGGCGCATACCTGCTCGCCAGTCAGATGGTGGACAAGTTTCAAACCAGAGAAGGAGCTCAGGAGGCTCTGCAGTACCTGAGCAATCACCAGGAGAGGGCGCCGTCTGCACTGAAGAGCAGTCAGGACCATCTGAGCCTGGAGTTTGAAGCTGTCCTCACACCTCAGCTGCAGGTAACTGAGTGATGTTTCCACAATACGATAGAAAAATCTCACACCCCACCTCAGGTCACAGGGTTTCTTTTTGTCTTTGCAGTCCCAGGTTACCATGGTAACAGAGAAGCTGAGCACAGTTCAGTCAATGATCAGAAACAGAGAGCAGTGTCTGAAGAAGCTGGCGGATGTGCAGGTTCGACCCATACAGCTGGTGGCTCCGCGGCCTGAGCCGGACCAGATCTTACTGCGCTCCAAGTCACCTCTATTCTCCCCTAAACATGGTACAAACCACAAACTCTCCACGAATCCTGCTTCTCACTTATATTTATCTGGCTATATTTAGTCTTTTCCTGTTTTCCCATTTTGGTGATACTCTCTGCAGGTGTAGACTTTAATGTCTTGAACTCAAAGTTCTCGTTTGACCTGCTTCCTGGCAAAAGAGCTGCAAGAAGGAACAACAGCCAACGCAAGGTGTGTGTGTGTGTGTGTGTGTGTGTAAATCTATCACCCCTGTGTAGCTCCTGTCCTGTTGGACCAAGATTTTTGCATGTAAATTTCATCCTTAACGTTTTAAATCTGGACTCAACATGTTTGCATCCATATGTGTGTCTGAGCTGACATGTTTTATGTGTTGTTCAGATTGAAGTGATGCACGATTACCAAGGCAACCGCAGCTGTCTGTACGGTCCCAACCCTGAGACGGATTCAGAAGCTGAGGACAATCCAGAGCAGGTCACACGGTGAGCAGGTTTATCATCCATCAGACCCGGTCCTTGACCTCAGTCCTGACCCCTGTAGTCTGATCTTGCACTGACTGCAGTGTAGTCTAATTTATTTCACTTGTGGCGTTTAGTAAAGATTTTTGTTGATTTATCTTTATTTTTACTTTTTTTTTAGTCACATTATAAAGGAACTGATAGCCACAGAGAGGATCTACGTGGATGAGCTGCTCTCTGTCCTTCTGGTGAGCTTTGCTTTTTGTGCAGCAGCATATAAGCTTAGAGAAAACCATATTGTAAAATCTAAATATTTAATATTTGTTGTTTTTGTATCTCCTCATGTATCAGGGCTACAGGGCAGAAATGGAGGACCCCTCCATGGCTAATCTCCTTCCCTCAGCTCTCCGCAGCCAGAAAGATGTTCTGTTTGGGAACATGCCAGAGATTTACCAGTTCCACAGCAGGCAAGCTGCACACACACACACGCACACGCATACACTCATTCAAGCTGTCGCTGACACGTCTGTCTTGCTCTTTTTTATTCTAATCTAATTTCCTTTTCTTTTTTTGTTGGATTCTCTGTTTAGGATCTTCCTCCGAGATCTTCAGGGTTGCTTGGAGACACCGGAGAGGGTGGGGGCTTGCTTTCTGCAGCGGGTGAGCAGACATGAAGAGAAACACGAGGACTCTATTCGATATAAAAAGCAAAACATAACTTAAAGCAAGTTTCTGTTTGTGTGTCTGAGCAGAAAGAGAAGTTCCAGGTGTATGAGCGTTACTGCCAAAACAAGCCTTGCTCTGAGTTGCTATGGCGACAGTGCTCTGAATCACCTTTCTTTCAGGTAAATACACATTTGCTGTATGGTATACCTGATAATATTCTATGTAAGGGTGTGTTTCTTTTGTTTATTCTGAATTTTAAGGCACAAAATGTGTAAAAACAAATGAAAAAGGACTTTAATTTGTCTGTTTCTTGACATCACCATCTGCAGGAGTGCCAGAAAAAACTGGACCACAAGTTGGGTCTTGATTCCTATCTCCTGAAACCAATCCAACGCCTCACCAAGTACCAGTTGCTGCTAAAGGTTTGGAGAGAAATGCAGCTTTGAGTGGTTACAATCACCATTATGCAGGAGGTTTCAATATTAAATGTCCATCACTGGAGGAAACCATTTTTTGCAGAGGATTAGTACTCACTCGCTCATTTGCTGTTCAGCTTAATCCTACAGGATTAGAACCAAACACAAAAACAATAATAATAACAATTAAATGTTATTGTTTATTGTGGAAATCTAGCAGATTTTCCATTGTGTTTGTGGCACAAAAAGTGAACAAATATCAAACTAAACCACTTCTTTTATTTCCTGTTGCAAATACCAAGCACGTCTCTCTCTTTTTTTGGTTTAATTACTCACTTTGAACCACTTTGTATAATAAATGATCAGTCTGCAATAATTGATTTTATAAAAAAATAGGCACTGATGAGGAAATGGTGGCACAAACGTTCAGCAGATGCTTGCAGATGATTCCAAACATACTCAGAGACAAGCTGACTGCAGTTAGACTCAATTTACTTAATTTGCTGAGTAGCAGACCAACTGTCTGACAAACCGGTGGTGATTTTTTTTAGCTTCGTAGATTAGATCATGTAGGACGTGCTGACATGTCGCCCTGTGCATCTGTGTTTGCTCAGGAGCTTTTGAAGCACTGTGTGGAGGAGCATTACCACTGTGAGCTGCAGGAGGCTCTGGACTCTATGCTGGAGTTGTTAAAGTCAGTAAACGACTCCATGCATCAGATAGCCATCACTGGATATCAGGTATCAGCCAGTCAAAAAACAAAACAAAAACAAAAAAAACAAATACAAATTAGAACTAATTGTGCAATGTGTCCCAATTAAAAAGATGAGAGAGGTCTGCAATTTTCATCAGAGGTACACTTCAACTGTAAGAGACAGAATGTAAAAAATCCAGGAAATTACACTGTGTGACTTTTAAATAATTTTTTTGTATAATAGTGCAGAGAATAAGTATTTAGCTCCTATAGACAAAATATCTGGTCCTCACAGACCTGTTACTTCATCTTTAAGAAACTCTTCTATCCTTCACTTGTTACCTGTATGACACCTATTTGAACTTATCTGCATAAAAGTCACTTGTCCACACCTTCAAACATTCAGATTCTAACCTCCACCAATGCCAACATCAGAGAGCTGTTAAAGGACACCAGGGACAAGATTGTACACCTGCACAAGCCTGGGTTGAGCCAATCTACAATAAACAAGCAGTTGGGTGAGAAGAGATCAAGTGTTGGAGCAATTATTAGAAAATGGAATAAATACAAAATCACTGACAATGTCCCCTCGACCTGGGGCTCCATGCAAGATCTCACCTTGTGGCGTACAATCTTGATCTTGGCACTGTGAGGAAACAGCTCAGAACTACATGGGGGCAACTGGTCCATGACCTGAAGTGAGCTGGAACCTCAGTAACAAATGTTACAACTGGTAACACACTATGTCGTCAAGGATTTACATCCTGCAGCACTCGGAAGGTTTCCCTGCTTAAGCCAGCAACCATTGTGTGGTCAGATGAGACTAAGATAGAACTCTTATTTATAATAATGGAAATGTTTGACCTCTGTCATTGCCAAGGTTACATTACGTAAGTATTGAGGTGAACTTTTGTTATTTACTTTTTGCTTATTTCTGCACCATTATACAAATAAATTCTTTTAAAAATCATTCAATGTGATTTCCTGGATTTTTAAAATTCTGTCTCTCACAGTTGAAGTGTACCTATGATGAAAAATTCAGACCTCTCTCATCTTTTTAAGTGGGACAACATGCACAACTGGTTCCTGCCAAATACTTTTTTTTTTTGCCATTTTTTCCCCCATTGTTTTTACAGTACATATATTATTGCATGCTATGCTTATTTCATCTAATGATGAACGTGTTGGTGGTGGGAACGGTTCTGTTTCTGTCTTTGGCTCAGGGTGATCTCAGCCAGCTGGGCCGTGTAATTCTGCAAGGGAGCTTCAGCGTGTGGATCAGTCACAAACGGGCAGCTGTGCGAATGAAGGAGCTGGCCAGATTCAAACCCATGCAGCGACATCTCTTCCTTTATGAGCACGCTATTCTCTTCTGCAAAAGAAGGGACGAGGACAACCACGACAGGACGCCATTCTACAGCTTCAAATCCTGCCTCAGAGTAACAATGGGCACACACTGGGCTGAATTTATTATGAGTTTGACGTCTGAAGAGATCATGCTCATGACGTTTAAAAACACTTAAAAAACTATAAGGAAATGCATCTAGCGATTATTCTTTTGTTTTTCTGTAGATGAGTGCCGTTGGAATCACAGAAACTATAAAAGGAGATGTGAAGAAATTTGAAATCAGCTACAGTGGCAGAGAAGTGGTTTACCTGATTCAGGTATTTAAACTTCAGGTTATTGAGTTTAACAGATCTTTAGTGTGTTGTAGTTTGTGCTTTTCTGTAATTGTGTGTATGGTTGTTTTTCTAGGCTCCCACAGTGGAAGCCAAAGTCTCCTGGCTGACAGAGATTCAAAAGATTCTCACCAACCTGCCGAAACTGCATCAAGGTTTCTGTCCCTTAACTTCTTGATTTTACTTTTTTCCTCTGAAGTTTGACGTTTGAAAGCAATTGCTTTAAGTTTTTCCCTCTGACCTTGTTTTTATCATCTTTTTCTCAGATGAAGCTCCTTCACTTCCTACTTCAGACAACCTTCTCTCTGACAGGTGATTTCCTTCATTTGCACGATTTCTATAAATCTAATAAACAGTGCTGAGCTCTAAAATGTTAAGGTTTTATAAGTAAACACCACTAAAAACTCTCTACTCTAAATTAAAGCAACTTTTTTATGAGTTCTGATTGTTTTCCACATAACAACAATCCAAACACCTCTATCAGTCAATTATATGTTACTCTGATGCTCATTTAGTGAAAGTACCACTTCTCAAGGATGAAGGCAACAAAATAACATCACAGGGTGTTTGTGGGTGTGTGTCTGTGGAGTTATTGTGGTAGATGACAGTGATTTGCATGCCAGCATGCTTGATGAATGCCTGAGCCTCGTGAGTGTCACAACGCATAACATGGTTCTTATTCACTGTGCAGGAGTTCATCATTTTAAAATATTTTTTTAATATTTCATTAAATCATCAAAATCAGTGCCTGATGTTGTTTATTGTGGTGCGACAAAGAACTCTTTTGTAGAATGAAGTTAGTGTGACAGCTTCTTTCATTATTGTGATCATAGTCTCTGATGGTTTGATTGATGTTATTAACAAAGACCCAAATGATTAAATTAAGTATATTTGAGACCCAGTCAGCTAACAGGCAAAAGAAAAAATACCCTGCAGGTAAATAAACGGAGTTTATAAAAGTGTACAAAATTCTCTAAGAGACAGGCTGGTCTAAAAAAAAAGCTGCTATAGCGAATCTGCAGATCAAGCAAGGTTTTGAATGCAAACATGGTCATGAAACACTTAAAGGAAAAGTTCGCTTTTTTAGACATTAAGTTTTATGTGTTCCTTCACCCACCCAGTGCTCTGTAAACTTTGACCCATTTCACACACACCCCCCTGCTCAAAGATTTTCAGGGGAGAAGTGATTCAGAAAGGTAGTTCTGGCTAGTTTCGGGGGCGCTTTATCTGCGCCGTTTAGCCTCACAAAAGGATTAGCCTCTGAAAGCATGGCTAATTTGCATCTCACAAACAAAGAGAAAAAATTTACAACGTCACATTACAACGGGACTAGTTTTTGTCATTCGTATCCCTGCGCCGGTCACCGCAGCTATAGAACGGGCTCGTGTCTGGCTGCTAATCCTAGCTGTATGAGTGAAACAACAACTTCTAAAGTCACTTAAAAGTAGTTTTTCTTAAATATATCGAGCCATGGTGCGTACCTGCAGGTTCCCGGGTTGTAACAATAAGGATGTTACAGGATCACCTTTTCGGTTTGACACTTTTCCTGCTAAGGACGTTTCTCTAAGGCATCAATGGCTTTTAGCAATCGGCTACTAAGGATACTCGGCTGGAATGAGTCAAAACCTTTCGTTTGTGCAGTGCACACTTCAAAGAGGATGATTACATCAGGAAAAAGTTCGGGAAAAGTGAAAGACTGTTTTTGAAGAGTTCGGCCGTACCAGAAATCTGGGTAAGTTTTGTTTTTAAAAAATGATTTATTCTGCTATGTCTGCTGTATTCATGCAATCATCTTCGCATTTTAGCGCATTATTTATGCAATCATCTTTACACCGATGGTTGATCATAGACTGCAGTAGCTTTGTCAACAATCTGTGTTGATGTGTGTGTTTTGTGTAGCAAATGCAGTTCTTCATCCGTGTACTCTGGCTCATAAAGATATCCTAGTAGTAAAATAAGTTTCTTCTTCATCTGATATAGTGTTAAAATGAAATTCGTCATCAGATGAGACGGAGTCTGACATGTTTTCGGCATTCGGCAGTGAAACAGCTGACATACGAAGCGCTGTTTAATATCCGCGGGGACCGGCGCAGGGATACGAATGACAAAAACTAGTCCCGCTGTAATGTGACGTTGTACATTTTTTCTCTTTGTTTGTGAGATGTAAATTAGCCATGCTTTCAGAGGCTAATCCTTTTGTGAGGCTAAACGGCGCAGATAAAGCGCCCCCGAAACTAGCCAGAACTACCTTTCTGAATCACTTCTCCCCTGAAAATCTCTGGGCAGGGGGGTGTGTGTGAAATGGGTCAAAGTTTACAGAGCACTGGGTGGGTGAAGGAACACATAAAACTTAATGTCTAAAAAAGCGAACTTTTCCTTTAACCCCCCTCCTCCACCCCATCCGATCTCCAAATCAGGAGTGTGAAAATGTGCTTTAAATGATTAAAAGGACCACAAGTCAGCGATGCCTCCTAGTGGCCGGCTGCAGTATACTGTTTAAGCCACGCCCCCTCTATTCAAGTATTTGGGACATTTTTCTGACTAAAAATGAAATAAAAGCCTCAGGTACATTTTTCAAACTTGTGTTTATTCGTGTAGTTCGTACCTTGCTGCTGTGTGTACAAATATTGATTTATTTGATAGTATACAACATTGCAGCATATATTGGGTTTATCTAAAACAATGGAATTAGACAGAGACATGATGTCTATCTTCATTTTGTATAAAATATTTTTTATCTAAATTAAAAGTTTCATATAGTTCTGCAAACTGATATTTATAATAAAAAAATAATCCAACACGGACATTACAAAACCTTTAAAATCAGATGCTGAAATAGATGTGATTGTGATTAAACAGGTATTCTGTATTACTTTCCTGAATGTGGATAAAGTTTGAGTTTGCTTTGTGACATAGTCGTTGTTGTTGTTGCTTGTTTTGTTTGTCGCGCTCGTGTCTTTGCTTCCCTGCTCATGCTGTTTAGTTCATCAGAGGTTTGTGTGTCATGGGGCGGCGCGTCGGTGGAAGGCTGCTCAGCGTGTCTCCCTGTTCCTCACAGCTCCTCAGCAACAAGCCACTCCCACAGGTTCAGAGGGGAGGAGTCAACCCATTCCAGCCCCGCCCACTCCGACCCTGTGGTTCATTCACCCCGACGCAGTGAGTCATTTAGACAAACACATAATGAAAAGTGACCCAGTCGTTCCACTGGATGAGTAAGCTGCACACAACATAATAGAAATGTTTTACCTATGAGCTTAGCGGTGTGTCCCTTCCCACTGAAACAGCAGCAAAACTGTTCCACACAACTGGTCCCGTTAGGTCACAAAATCAACAGAGAATTTCAAGACCACATCCCAGCCAGCACACATAGGTGCTCCCCATATGGGATCTATATGGGTAAGCTGTATAGGTCCCAACAGGGTTTGTCCGCAGTTTCTATGGTGGCCCCACGGGGGTTTGCCAGTGTTTGCGTCAAACCCTCTGAAGCCCGTTAAAATCTATGTGGGCAAAAATCTTTCTGGGCAAACCCCCATGGGGCCACTGTGGAAACCGCAGACAAACCCTGTTGGGACCCATATGGCTTGCCCATATAGATCCCATATGGGGCCCACCTATGTGTGCTGGCTGGGATGTGATTTAAGCAGTTCACACGATAACAGGCAAAGGAGAAAGAAGATGAAGAAATGATTGTTTCAATATGGCGCCTCTCAAGATAAAAATTACGAGGCGCTTCACAAAAACAATTAAAAAAAAAAATTAAAATTAAACAAGATCATAATAAAATGGGGGGGGGGAATTTAAGATAAAACATGTGAATAAAAAAAAGAAAAATGTTTATTTTCTGTTCTGTATGTCACCTATGGAGGTGTCACAGGTAATGATGTACTTTTTTTTAGTTAAGCAACTGGAAATCTGCATGTGACTTTTATTGTGAAAGTTTCATAATGTTTTACTCTGAACTGATTAGCTTGAAACATTCTGGAAGTGTAGCACATAAAAAATAGAAGTGTGAATTTAGTGGAGCAATGCATCACTACGCTTCCAAAACGCATCCAAAACACATTTTGCAGGCTATGGAAACGCACCCATCTACTATAACAGTGGGTAAAACCTGCGTACTATGCTTTGTGGACGTTACACAATGCTTTCACATCCACTGGAAAGGCCCGGTTACATACAATAAGGTAAACACAAGTTACAAACCAAGAGTTACACACGCACCAATCTTTTGAGTCTGATTTCTCTCCATACACACAGATGTTTAGCTAACTCCTTTTGATATAGTCATAAATGTGAAGTCGAGATTATAAACACAGAAGAACTTTAGATCAAGAAATTTCTGAATAGGTAACAATGCAAACACATTTTTGGGGAAGTCTAATTGCATTGTATTAGTAGAGTTTCTGGTTGTTTCAGCTGTCTTTAATCTGCAGGTTGGCCCATTCCCGCTCACTCTGTGGCGATCTGTGAGGGTCTGGAGGACTGGGGAGCCACTGACCTCTCTGCTATATCCGACTCAGAGGAGGAGGATCAGCCTACACCACTGGTGAAATTAGGAGGCAGAAACAGAACATGCACTAAAAGACAAATTATTAATTAATTTTGGGTGTTTAAAGTCACATGACTAAAGCAGCTGTTTTGCTGAACACAACAAAAGTCACCCCAGTCTGTTCAGTTAAGTAGTAGGATCAGTTCTTGAGTTGTTTCGCACCACAAAAGCAGTTTTGCGGCAGGATTTATTGGTTTACCTGGTATACCTATCCTTGCATTGGTGAATACATTTACAGTGAATTCCAGTTTTGATTTGACCTACATATTAAAGGGTTTTTATTTAGCTATATTTTATTCTAAATTGGAGCAAAATAAATTTGTTGCTCTCAGTAGAGTTCGTACTTGTGCAGCAGGTTAAAATGTACAATTTTCATGCATGTCCATGAGCACATTTTCAAAACAATTTTTTTCCAGGTGGCGGGCAGGTACAGAGTCATGGTAGAAAGCAGCATGGCCAGCACTGATGACATCATCTTTAACTGCGGTGATGTGATCCAGCTCCTTCACGAGGATTCTTCAGGATTGTGGTAACGTACAGAAAGATAAATGTAAAAAATTATTTGAAGTCAAATCATGGACTCATAATATATCTTGAGAAGTTTTTTTTACTACAGGGTGGTGAAGAACATAAGTCGTGGTGAAGAAGGACGCGTTCAGAATGAAGACTTGCACAGGATTCTGGGAGAAACCTGCTGATGGCCAATTAAAACAGAAAAAATATCCCCCAGCATTAATGATGACCCAAATGTCCCTCCATACATACAAGTCCACATAATCCATGAAATAAGGAAGAAAAGCGGACTCAGCCACAGACGTCCCTCTTCAAAATACTACGACAACTTCACCTTGGGTGGGTGTAAACTTCAGAACGGACCTCAGAAGTGTAAAAACCGAAACACATAGAAGCCATTTTTATCTATCCTTCAGCAGTGATGCAATAGAAAAATGTAACTAGCAGGAAGCTGACTTTGTTTGAGAAGTTGTATAATTTCTATTTTATTATGACATATCACTGACAGCGTACGTATGCCTACTGACATATCACGTGTGTGCCAAACAACTACACTAACCACTGCAGTGTCATCTAGTGTAAAAATCAGATTTATTGTGTGGTGTTGTTATTGTAACAGTCTCCTTCATCATAGGATGTACGTTTTGTGTATGCAGACGTGGGTAATACACTTCATAGTGATAAATGTGAACACTGATAGTCTTCCAGGTGCTTTTATTTGGCACAAATAAGTAAAAAAAAAAAGCAAATGGTTTGGGGTCAGCTAATTTCAGGTCATTCAGCTCTTTTCGTAACTAACAGCTACAGCAGATGTGTTTGAGTACATTTGAATGTATAGACAATCTGCAGCCCTTCTAATGGTTTTAAAATATTCCACCAATGATCCAAATCTAAAAAAGTCAGGAATGAAGACTTTTTACTTGTAATCATGCCCACAAAAACACTGCAGAGTCCCTGCGTTAAGCTGGGCTTACACTGCAGGATAATCATGCCAGCTTGTTTTTTCCAACCTTTAAACCTTTATTGTACCAGGTTTATTTGAGATCTTGTTCTAATTTACAAACATGACCTGGCCGAGATGTCTCAGAGGTAGTGCAAGGAAAAAAGAAAGCAAAACACACACATTTGAGCATATAAAAGAAGAGAAAACTGATGACAGAGCATATAAGAGCAGATAAAGGTGCGCGTTCATGAATGGGGGGAGTTGCTTTTGGATGTAAATTTGGCTTAAGGTGCAATACATTTGTCAGCCTCCAGAAGGTGTCGTTGGATAAAAAAAACTCCATATTATAGCTTTAAGGCAGAGATGAAGGTTATAAAACCATTTCTCAACAGAGGCTAGGCTGAGCTGAAGAGTAGCTGCTGTCAAGGTGGAAGAAAAACCAACTGAGTATAAGATGGTATCATCAGCAAACATTTGAATCTGAGAATTACTAGCAGCTTTGGCAACATCCTTAATGTAAATAGAGAACAGAGTTGGGCCCAAGATGGAGCCCTGCAGTACACCTTTGGGAATGATAAGTGGTTCTGACTAGATGTTTTCATTCCTCAGCTGCTGGATGCAGTTTGTTAGATAGCTGTCAAACCAATCACAGCAAAAGAGAGACAGGCCAATGTTAGATAGTTTGTGTAACAGGATATTATAGTCGACTGAGTCGAAAACCCTAGCCAGATCAATAAAGGCAGCTATGCAGAGCTGCTTACTGTCTAAGGCAGTGAGAATATCATCAACAACTTTCATGGTGGCTTCCATGCATCTATGTGCAGCCTGGAAATCAGATTTCTGGTCTGAAAGAATGTATTTGGAGACAAGGTAGTGATTTAACTGTTTGAGAACCAACATCTCAAGGACTTTGACTAGACATGGTAATGGGCCATATTTGAAGAGGGGAAAGATCATGGCTGATTTAAAATCTGGAAGTAGGACAGAGAGCTGTAATGACAAATGGTAAATAACCTGTATTTGATATAGTGCCTTCTAAGGTTCTAAAAAAACCCAAGGTGCTTTACAACACAACCAGTCATTCACCCACACACACACACACACATTTACAGGCTGGTGGTGATGAGCTACAATGTAGCCACAGCTGCCCTGGGGCACAGTGGCAGAAGCGAGGCTACCACCAGCAGGCAATGTGGGTTAAGTGTCTTGCCCAAGGACACAATGACTACAACAGATGGGGCTCGAACCTGCAACCCTCCAGTTACAGGGCGGGTCAATAACTCCTCTGATGTTGTCACCCAACATGTTAAATATTCTTGTGATGGGAGCAGCAGTAATATGGGAAGATGCTTTTAAGAACATGAGGTCTTTTCCATCAAAGCCAAGAGATTTGTTTGGGCCCAGCTTTGTGATTTCATCCTGCACCTCTGAGACAGAGATTTAAAGGAGAGGCCAGTAAAGCTGGAAGGAGAAAGTCGAGTAACAGAAGAGTTTGTAAAAGGGAATGGAGTGGGCAGAGCTTTGGTTTTAGACCATCCCCGCCCCTTCCGACAGTCTTATGGTTGTGCATGATTACCGTAACGACTCCAAAGATAATCTATTCAGAAACAAACTAACGTGCTGCCTGTTGAATGTGACGTCTAGCCAATCAGAAAACAAGGCGACGGAAGCACGCATCCTCTTCTGCCATGTTTGTTTACATCAAAGTCACGTTATATCTTGCAAGATTTCCCGTCTGAGGGGGGGAATATCTGTGAGTGAAAGTGGTTTATGTGCAGTGTGTAGTTTGTTCTGCGTTGCTGCACACCACACACTGTATGACCAAAACTGGTCTACCCTGATTTATTTTATCACCACCTGTGTGGTTTGAAAATCAGCCGACTATTTTAAAATGTAGACTGGGTTTAAAGAGAGCTGATCTTGTTTGTAAAAACTCAAGGTTACAGTACTTTCTTATTTGAAATAAAACCCCTCAGGGTTTAAATCTGTTTAACGTCCAACTTGATTACAAGTATTTCTTTCTTTTTTTTTGTTTTACAAAAATCTTGCAAAAAATAGACGTTATCAATAAAAGCTGTAAAAAGAGGATGATGGACTGCATGGTGACAGTTTTGGTGCATTAATGGTCAGAGCTTTAAGAAGAATACATGTAAAACCATTGTTTTCCATTTTTTAAATGCTTATATTCAACTTTCATTTTACAATGCCTTGTTCATCTATGATGCTATTCAAAATTAATTTTTAATTTGTATTTTGCTTGCTTTGCACGTCACCTCCATAATACATGTGGATGAATCTCTGTGCAGACAGATTGGTGTAATTTCTCAAGTTGCAGGACGATTTGGAAAACAGATCAATGTAAATATGTAAATTGAAATGTATAATTTTAACAACTTAACAGAAACTATTTCTTAGTCAAACTGCAGATACTAGTCAGTTATCGCGTGATAAAACTACAGTAAAAAGAGCCATTTTGTGTTCGTGTCTGTAGACTAATAAACCTAGACAAGCCTAAAATCCTAGACAAACACTGCATAATAAAATTAAATGTCACTGTATTTAACACCCACAGTGGAACTATTATAAATAAGTGTATCAGGTGGTCTTTAAAATTAGAACCATTTCATCATTTTAATTGTTGAACTCATCCACCAATGAGATTTGTTGCAACATAAGAAATGGTTTTTGTCTTTGTCATTTTATTTTAAACCAATGCTCGCTGCCTTTGTTCACTTTGCACTTTTTCAAAATATGTTTGGGTCATAGAGAAAGCTTGTAATATATTGCAAATATTGTTTTACAAAATAAAAGCACAACTATTTGATTTGATTCAGTCTGACTGTTACCCCCACCCCGCCCCACCGGCTCGAAGAACTAAGCTCTTAAGAAACTTCTAGTCTCCCTCTGCCTGCTCCAATGGTATTGATGCGTGTTGTTAGAGTGCATTTAAAACAGATGGGGGGATGAGTAGCACAGACACCCTCCAGGCTACACCACCTGGTGTCAACACACAACCCCAACTTGCCCTAGAACCTGCAGTGTCTAGATGGAGTTTAAAGCTGGAAGTGGGCACCGGCACCAGAGGCGAGGCTGAATGAACACTCTCTTGCCCTGCCCACGAGCTCGTAGATGCGCTTATGACATCACTGATACCTTCGCACCAATTTTGGAGACCGCCCATGTGCTCAATCAGGTCCGCATTCCTAAGGGTGTGTAGAAGGAACCCGGCCAGGCTGGGGCGGGCAGTGTGGAGTGGAGTGGAGCCTATTCTAGTGTAGAAAAGCCAATAGAGAAAAAGTTACCTAACTAACCCTAGTTTGGTTTTTGTGTACACCAGAAATGCAGGATTTTAATTTTCTTCTCAAATGAATTTTCTCTCATAAGTGAACCAGTTCTGTGTTCTGTGACTTGTACAAACAACCAACAAGAGTTTTCACCCATTCAAAAGTCAGTTAATCCTGGAAAACAAAATAAAGTCTTCCATGGAAGTCAACATGCAACACAATGCTATTTTATTAATGAATGGCACAATAATACACATTTAGGAGCAGTTTGGGAGTTAAAATAAGCTTCTCAGAGCTTCTTCTGCACAAGAGAAACAATCTGATGCAGATAAGAATCCATTTTTTTTCTGTTGCTCTGGCATCATCTTAGGGGCTCTGTAGTTGTCTTTTAGACTTGTATCTCCTTTCCTCCACCAGTTTTTTAATTTTTGATTTAATAGCCTCCTTAGCTGTTGCCCTCACACACCTGACCTCCAATTTAAATTATTCTCCTGTAGAATACATTTAATAAGGTTTAACAAAGGAGGGAAGACGTAAAAATCCATCAGATAGAGGTTCTGGTTTGTAAGAATTCCAATAGAAACTATATGATTAAAAACAAATACATCAACGTGAAACTACTGAAACACGTTTTTAAAAAAGTATTTCCTTGTGTGGAATGTGAGAAGGTGAAAACGCCACAGAAGAGTTTGACAAATCTTGTGCAAAACAAGATATGAATTTTATTCATTTATTTTTTATTGGGTCTCTGTGATCTCGGTCGTCTCACTGATCCATTTATAGTACCGTGAAACTCGGGTGTAGATGCCATATTTCCCCTTCTTGGCGCACTCCTCCCCCCAGCTGACGATGCCTGTCAGGAACCAGGTGCCTTTATAATTGGTGGCGTGTGGCCCGCCGCTGTCTCCCTGACATGAATCCTTCTCTCCATCTGGATATCCGGCGCAGAACATGAAGCGGGTGATGTGGTCACTGCTGCTCTGTTTGCACAGGGTTCGGTCCACATGTGGGATGGAAAGCTTCTGAAGTTTGTTAGCTTCACGGCCAAGGAATTGTTGCCGTCCCCAACCACTCACCAGGGAGCTGGTGGACTCTCTTAGGAGGGCCTGTATAAAGTCTTTGGGGCCCAGACAGATGGGTCGCCTCTCGTTGGACAGCTCCACTGGAGTGGCAAGCTTCAGCAGAGCAATGTCGTGGTTGTACCGGGACACTGTGTGGTCATACGAGGGGTGCACATGCTGCTCGGCTACTTCATGGTTTCTCTCTGGACCCTCATGCACCGTCACATCATGTTCACCTGGAAGGTAAAAGTGTGTTTGATCTGGTCAACCACTGGAATTAGTAAAGCACAAACATCAGGACTTTACAGATCTACCTAAAGGAACCGGCGGTGTTCTGTTTATTTCTTTTTACCAGCTCTGACGAAGAAATAATCTCTGGTGTGATCGGGGTCCTTCAGACAATGAGCTGCAGTGATCACCCACAATTCACTGAGCAGAGAGCCTCCACAGAAGGACAGCGCTCTGCCAAGAGACGCTGAAGGAGACATCAGTGTCACCTGCAAACACAGAAAAAGCTGCTTTTGAAAGGATGGTTTTATTAATTCTACAAAACCCAGCATTATTGCATTAAACCTCCTTAAGCACATTGCATTTCAACAAATCATGAGTAATAGTCTCTCTCATCTAATGAGAACCAGCTGGATTTTATTAGATTTTAAAGTGGGCTTACACTCATCATTTCAGCTAATCTGCTGTGGTGTCTAGTATGAACGTCTGGGGAAAAAAAGCTCTGGTGCTCCTGTTTCAGGAGGTGGAAGTTAGAAGAGTGGAGAGCAGAAAACGACAGGATTTGGAGTCTTACTCATTAATTTTCATGATATGGAAACATCTCGCCTCTGATTGGCTAAAAGCAGCATGACTCTTCTGCTGCCTTCGTTCGCTCTTCTTTCTTTGGTAAAAAATGCAACATTGATGTTTATCTCCACTAACAACACAAGCATGAATGTGTCGCGCCGTGCTGTGGAATCGCTAATGCTAATTGTTAGCTTCTACTAGCCGAGCCACACTCTGCTGCTCAATCCATCCTTTTGCGATCGCACGCCAAGGTGGGTGAGGCTTTTATTGTGTTTCCTCATCTTAACCAAGTCGTTTTGATGGTTTTAAAGACCAGCAGAAAAATAAACTGAACAAAAAAGAAAAAGACACTCTGTACCTGCCAAGGTATCTCCCCAGGAATGGCTTCATTTCCTCCCACGATCCTCTGGTTGGGGTTGTTTTCAGCTGTGATGTTGGGGTGTGTGGAGAAACCCCATGAAGGCATCTCAGTGTCATTCAGCTCTCCAATGTCATCTGGACTCAAAGTAGGACCAAACTCCAGATCCACTGAGCTCACATTTAAATCATAGTCCAGAAAGATGTCAGACAGCTCCGTCAAAGGTGCCAAAAGGCTGAGGTCATCACTTTTATTGGCGTTATTGATGGAATTTAGTGTTGAAGCATTCTGAGTCATGTAGTCTGACATCACCAAGGACCTGGTAACAGAACCAGGGGACAGAACCACACGACCACAACTGAACTGAGCTGAAGAGAAAAGAAAAAAAGAGATGGTGATAAGTGTTGACAAGGCTCACATCCTACTTGTCGTTAACCAATCAGAAGCCTCAATCACAGGGAAGGGTTAACTGGAACAATTACAGCGAGAGGACAAGATGTAAAACTGTGTTTCCACTTTAGGTGACAGGGAAAATATGACGGCTCTGTTCGCTCAGTCATGTCTCCATACAAAATTGTCCCTTTCAGGACTTTGCTAAGACGTCAGCAACTGTTACGTCACTGATCAGCGCCAAAAGGCGTTCACATTAATAATATTAAAAAAGTTTTATTCTGTCAAAGTACACCGTAACTCAATCCAATCAGGGAACCGGGAGAGCGGCTGTGTGACCACGCAGAACTTCTTACGGCAGTAGGACGCCACCAAGCACCGCAAATTACTGCATTGTTACCACCAAATATTTTCAGTTGGGAGTTTAGAAACAGTGACGTCAGCGCTGATTACTTTGTTTTGCCTTCATTCTGCTTCACCAGCAACTTTTCCAATTTTACAAATGCTGGTAGTTTGGCGATGTCTGATGATGTCATTTCTTACAGAGTTACAACCAATCAGCACGACTTAACCAAAAGTCCCACCCAGTGACTGTACTGGGTTATTTCTGAACACATACCCCAGTTCAGGTACTTGGTTGGTCCCTGAAATGGTCCAGGGAGGAGGAGGAGGAAGAGGAGGAGAAGAAGAAGGAGAAAGGATATTTTATACAGCAGAAACATCAGCTAGAAAGAAGCTAGTGAGGAAGACGAGGGTGAACAGGAAGTCACACCAAAGCCAGCCTGAACAGGTGAGCTTTCAGCTGCTTTTTAAAGGAGACCACTGAGTCCACTGATCTCAGGCTCAGGGGGAAAGAGTTCCAGAGTCTGGGGGCCACAGCAGCAAATTATGTGTCACCTTTGGCCTTTAGCCTGGTGCGCTGCACAACCAGTAGGCTTTGATCACTGGACCTCAGGGACCTGCTGGGGGTGTAGGGACTGAGAAGATCACCAATGAATGATGGTGCTTGTCCATGCAAGACCCTAAAAACCAGAACCAGGATCTTGAAATGAACTCTGAAGTTAACCTGCAGCCAGTGAAACTGGAAGAGAAGCAGGGTGACGTGAGTGTGCTTTGACGATTTGGTCAGAAACCAAGCACAGGCTCTCTGAAGCACTTTTAGGTGCAATAATCCAAGCATTAGGAGATGAAGGTGCGAGTAACAATCCTTTTGGGATGGCCCGGTAAAATGAAGACACTAGCATGACACGAAGGTCCGGTGAAATTACCCAGAAGTTCCGAAAGTGTTAATGAGCTATTGCTGAATGATTTGTATGACGTGCCAGTTTAGTCACCTAATGGTTCACAGGATTTCTTGTCTGTCCCCAGTTTATAACCAGCAGCACAGTGACACGCAGCTCGCTGATTTTCCATCACACAGAAATGCAAACAGCCACCATTGTTGATTGAGCACAGCTTTGTCATATCTGTAAAAAACAACAAGAACAAAAGTCCTGGTAAAAGATCATTTTGTATAATTTCTTTGGGAGTTTTAAATTGTGTCAAACTCACAAATCTCACAGTTCTTGCCGCTGTAGTTTGGTTTGCACCAGCAAGTATAAGAGCTGATTCCATCCACGCACTCACCTCCATTCTGGCAAGGCTGTGGTTTACACTGATCACCATCTACACACACACACACGCACGCACGCACGCACGCACACACACACACACACACACGCACACACACACACACCTCAGGATCAGAGTTTAATCACCTTCTATAGAAGCGTGGGAACTTACCAACATAGAGAGTCCAGAACTCATTCTGAAACAGAAGCATTGAGGGTGAGGTGAACACTTTTCTTTGTTAAAGTAGACAAATAACTCATCATGTTTGTTTATGACCTACAGTTTTCTCATCATCCTCAAACACCTCCCTGGCCTCCTCAAAGGAACACACTTCCTCTTTACACTCTCGCTCCAGGTTGGCTTTTTGAAACACTTCTTCCACATGACCACTGTTGTGTCTTCTCTGGCGACGGAGCACCATGTGTGCTACCTGCTGGGTCACAAATACACCTAAAAGGGACAGAAATGAATACATCAGAACTTCTCTTTGGCTTTTCATTCAGCCCTGGAGGATGTATGCAGAGGCTCTTCAGCACCAAGCTGTAAAAGTACTGATATCTATGACAGATGACACCGTTCTCTAACGCTGACCTCATATTTAATCAGCTTTTAAAGAGCGGGGTGGATATGTTTTAATGTGACATACATCTGCTCTGACAAACCTACACCAGCTCATCTCACTGGCTTGAGAGGCACTTTCATCCAAAGACTATGACCTCACTTAGTGATCTGTCCATTATCCTTCTCTACTTCACTCTGACAGCCCAACAAACAGGCCCTACTGCCTCCTGATCCAATCTGTCGGCATGCTGTCCACAAATATGGATTTCTTTGCATTCAAAAAGAGATGAAAATTGATGCTACATCTGAATAATGTTGGCTTTAACTTTAACTTTTTATATATATTTTTAGGTAGAATTAATTGAGCCAGATGTGCTGCAGAAGCTGTTGAAACTGATGATGATGTAGGTAACATTTGTGTGGACGGGTTAGGGTTAGTTACGTTAAAGTTCACAGAGGAACGTAAAACACTTGCTCTTTTTGAAATACGATCAGTCACTGAGTTTCACGTGCCTGCAGAACGAGAAAACAGTCTTCTACCCCTTTTTCCTGCATTAGCTGCCGAAAGAAAATAAATGGGAAAACACTCGGATCAGAAAAGGCCACACAGATCTACATCACACTGTAAATTAGCATTAATGGACTCACCCCTCTTGGCTTGCAACCGCAGAAGGCTGTGTTTATTTTGTGTCCAGAAGAGAGCAGAGCATGTCTTGGCTAGTAGAAGCTAACCGTTAGCATTAGCAACTCCATAACGTAGCAGAACTCATTGGCTTGTGTTATGTGTGGAGATAAAACAACCCAGAGAAGAAGAGCGATTGAAAGCAACAGAAGAGTAGCATTGTTGTTAACCAATCACAGACCAGATGTTCACATATCATGAATATTAATGAGTAAGACTCCAAATCCTGCCATTTTCAACCCCCACTCCTCCAACAAACATCTGCATGAGTGCAAGTCTCCTTTAAGTCAGCATCAGGCCCCACTCTGACTAGCTAATCTCTGTTTCTCCAAACTGAGTTTGTTCATAGAGCTAAATCCAACAGATTAGAACAGATTGTAACTATTCCATTAAGGTTTCTCACTGATTTTGTTTTATTGGGTCGTATTTTAGCAAATAAAATGAGCAACGTGAAACATGAATTCTCTGGAAGAAACCTTTTAAATTAAAATCATATCTGAGACAACCACACAAATACAGATGTTTTAGTGAAATTTCTCTTCAAGAGTTGAAGTTTTAGATTGTGCCTTCAAAAATAGTGAATAGTCAACAACCAGGTGATCACACTCAGCATGTACGTTTTTATCTCAGAGCTTTGACTCAACCTCTCAATCAATACCGGTTCTGTTGTTCGTTTTTATTTACCTTTGTTCTCTTCTTTAGTCTCATCACCAAGTCCGTGTACTTCCAAATGAAAACAAGCAATAAAAATCAGAAAACACACTCGTGCCATGCTGCTGTTTTCACACTGACCCAAAAACCAAATCAGTGTCGGAGAAATGAATCCAAAGTGCAACAACTGGCTGTTTACTCAGCTGTGTGACCACAGAGTGTGTGTTTGCTCTTTTACAG
Source organism: Aphyosemion australe (assembly GCA_006937985.1). NCBI lineage: Eukaryota > Metazoa > Chordata > Actinopteri > Cyprinodontiformes > Nothobranchiidae > Aphyosemion > Aphyosemion australe. Next base: position 2,844,027 of record SSNS01000014.1, on the reverse strand, counting down.
TTCTGCGTTCCTGCATGTGGAAACGACTGAACGAGAAAGAAAATTATAAGAATGTGTGTGTGTGTTTTTTGATATTATAAGCTGTCGTATGTTTTTGTTATCATAAGGATTTTTGTCCAACCAGCTTTTGCAACACATTGTGTGAAATGCACATGCACACACACACATAGATGCACAACAGAGGATCTTCATCATCAAATAAAAGATGTTCTCATGAAAGCAGGAAAAGAAAAAAATATCTGACAAAGAGAGTTTCACCAGCTTCATTTAGTTCATCTTCCAGGATAAAACACTTTTGATAAATGGAATAACTGCACATCTATTCCCTAACATGTTGATGTGGGAGAAGGTAACTGTACTTGTTCTTGACTATTTTTATTGGTGCAAAGAAGCTAATCTGTTCTCATGGCCATGTTTCATATATTTAGCTAAACTTAAGTCATTTTTTGTATGTTGCGACTGTTTTAAAATCACTGTGGTTAATTCATTACTCTTTTTTTGTATATTCTTTCATTCGCAGTGTCTATTTCCTGGTTTTTTTTTTTTAGCTTTTCTTAATTTTCTCCTATTTTTTCTGTTTTTTGAGCTTCCCATCATCTCGTTCCCAGTTTTCTTTCCTTATATGCTTATTTGGTGATTTATGGCTTAACAGTAAAACCTTTCTTTAATTGTAGAAACAACAAAAGTTGCAAAGTATGGCTTTAAGTTAAAAAAGAAAGAGCAACTATAAAAAGGTGATGTCCAATCATAAAGGCAGAACACAGAGCCAGCCCAAGGCATACGCGAGTCAAGTGACTGCTTGGGACCCCCGCACCACCAGGGGGCCCTCAAGAGCACCAAGATAGTGTGAAAAAAATGTTTTAATAACTTTAAATTATAAACACATTTATATCACACATGGAAAATGAATGATATATTATTTTCTATAATGTAATTTGGTTGTATTTTTTAGCGATTGCATATTTTAAATATTTCTTCCAAATTTTAAGAATAAAAAACTTCACTTGTTTAATGTAAATTCATTGTTTTTCTTTCTTCGGATGTTACTTTCAAACACACACTTAAATAGCACTCTGCATTTTAAAATGCAAATAAATTAGAGCATTTTTGTTGGTTTGATACTAATGTAAGGTTAATAGCCATTACAAAACCAGTATGATGTAAGCTAATTACAAAAAAGATGCTAAAGATAGTAGGTCTGTTACACACATAGTGAAGCCTAAGAATTATGAATTATCTGGTGTTGACTGGTTGGTGTGGGGGCCCCAAAGAAAACCCTTTATAGGGCCCCATAAATGCTTGGGCCGGCCCTGGCAGAACATGTAGTTCAATCACTGAATAAGGAATGGAGACACAACTGGTCTACATGCAAAGATATAGCGGCTAGTTGAAGAACTTTGCATAGTACTATAGTTGCAAGCTTTACAGATCTTCAGAAATAAAACTAAACATTTGTCTGAAAGCAAACAGAATCTTTTGGAAATACAAACATTGACTCAATGTGCTCAGAGCTTTTGCTCCCACAGCCACCAGTAGCTTTAAAAAGGACGATAACAGTTTTTGTAAAGTGGTATAACTATGAAACTTTGAAGTTCTGTGCTAATGTATGTGGATTTAAAACAATGTCACCATTTGACCCAACAAATGTTTCTGTAATTCTGAGGCAAATGGGCTCAGAGCCTATTTAAACAGAGGAAAGTGTGAAATGGCAGCAAACTCTTGAGCTAATCCAACATTCTGCCCACTGAGGTGAAGAACCGCCCAGCCTCAGACTTGATGATGAGAATCGACTTCTGTGTGATTACAGCTTGAGTTACACCGGGTGTGGCGGCGAACAAATCACTGCAACTGTCAGCAGATCAGCTGGCATCGAGTCTGGCAGCTCCTTAGCAACAGTGGCCTTGTGATTTATTGATAACTTCAACGGGATGAGGGAGTTTCGTTAGAACTTGTGACAGTTTGTAAGTTTTTTTAACACTGCAGGCTGGAAATTTGGTCACAATTAGAACTAAATCAATCTTCACCGATTGGTGTCCTGAGATCAGATCTTTTAGTGCTGAGGACAGCAGAGTAGGAGGGGATAAACTCATATGTAGAAATGTTCTGACAGCAATAAAAAGTGGGTTAAAACCAGAAAAATCACACTGCTGGGTAAGCTCGCCATCAGTGTTCCTAATCCGTAACAGACTACTCTCCATTTTATCATCATCACAGCATTTCATGAATTTGCCACTCATTAAGTTGGGTGAAACTTTGGAGGGAATACAAAGCATCTCTTTTATTATTTCATGTGTATATTTCTGTGCCTCATCACACCACATGCATATGTTTATTGGACTTAAGGTCCTGGAGACATTCTGTCTTAAATGAGACATACATAAAGAGAGGAGAGGCACAGAATCCATGTTGCTTGAGCTCCAGTGTGAAGTTTCCACAGTCAGTGATGGTTTGGGGTGCCATGTCATCTGCTGGTGTTGGTCCATTGTGTTTTCTGAGGTCCAAGGTCAACGCAGCCGTCTACCAGGAACATTTAGAGCACTTCATGCTTCCTGCTGCTGACCAACTTTATGGAGATGCAGATTTCATTTTCCAACAGGACTTGGCACCTGCACACAGTGCCAAAGCTACCAGTACCTGGTTTAAGGACCATGGTATCCCTGTTCTTGATTGGCCAGCAAATTGGCCTGACCTCAACCTCATAGAAAATCTATGGGCTATTGTGAAGAGGAAGATGCAATACGCCAGACTCAACAATTCAGAATAGCTGAAGGCCACCATCAGAGCAACATGGGCTCTCATAACACCTGAGCAGTGCCACAGACTGACCCACTCCATGCCACGCCGCATTAATGCAGCAATCCAGGCCAAAGGAGCCCCAACTAAATATTGAGTGCTGTACATGCCAACATTTCTAAAAATGCATTGGTCTTAATTGATATTCTAATTTTCTGAGATGCTGAATTTGGGATTGTCTTTAGTTGTCAGTTATAATCATCAACATTAAAAGAAATAAACATTTGAAATATATCAGTGTGTGTGTAATGAATGAATATGATATACAAGTTTCACTTTTTGAATGGAATTACTGAAATGAATCAACTTTGTCATGATATTCTAATTTTAGGACCAGCACCTAAATGTGACGTGGACTGGGGCTGCCTATTGGAGCTGGCTCTCAAGGGTTAGGAGTGGTGGTGTTTGGTTCGGACCCAAACGCATGAGAACAGACACAGGAAGCAGACTGACAGGAAAAAAAGGAATGTTTTATTTGAGTAATGGCAGGTAGGATGAAACAACAGGAAGATAAGACAAGGATCTGCCACAGACAAGCACAAACAGAGGGTTTAAATACACAAGGGCAATCAGGGAAACAGGTGGATGGGGTAACGAGGGGCAGGTGAGTCAAATTAACACTTAACAAGGGGAGACGAGATGCAAGACAGCAGGAAAGGTGCAAATCCTGATTCTCTCCCTCACACACACACACGCTTGCGCGCATGAAATGATGGTTGTCAATCCTGAAGTATTAGCTAATGGGGACGAGAGATATACGTCTGACATTAAGCAGAGTGTGTGCCTGCAGCTGCCACTTCTGAGTCACCATAATGGACCATCAGCATACCTGTCAAGTCTCCCATTTAGGACAGGAAACTTCTTTTGAGCGTTCATTCTGTGTCTTTCTAATTATTATCACTTTTTCTTTCTTTTTACACAGTCAGGAGTTGTTTTTACCTTCTTTTTTCTGCTGACGTTTCGATCGCAACTGCGATCATCCTCAGAGCTACGTCGCGGTTGGCGACGTCACTTCCTTCTCTGTTTATCTGCGGGTAGCAGGTAAAATAACTCCAAGGCAAAAACAACTCCTGATTGTGTAAAAGAAAGAAAAAGTGATAATAGGACAGGAAACACCCAAATTTTACCCCTCTTCCCCACCCTCTTCTCATATTAGTATTTTCCCGAAAATTTCTCATATTATGTTGCAGCCCTGCGTGGATAAGCGGGTATAGACAATGAATGGATTGTCATGTCGGAAGGTACGTGTTTCACCCACGACATGTAGAATCAAACACAGACCACTGACTGAAAGGAAATCAAGATATTTATTAAAGACACCAAAATAAAGCGCTGCTCCAAACGGGTGGCAGGAATGTCCAGAAGCTCTGTAAAACAGAACGGGTAAGTCTCTGGTCTTTGTGAGGGAGAGAAGAGGATGGTTGGCTGGCTTACTGTCTCCAGGAACGGTGTGAGAGCTCGGGGGGGGGAGTTGTCAGGCTGGGGGTTGTGGTAGTGGACACGGAGAAGAGCAGGATGGTCCAGGGGCAGGCAAGCGGTAGAGAGCGGGCAGCCAGGGAAGGAGTAGGGTAACTGGACTGGAGCGTGAGATCCAAGGAGGTTATGGCAGCTGAGTTGCAAATGACTGAAAACACCTGGGGTGGCAAAAACACAAGGAATTACTGGCTTGAGACACACTAGAAACATGTACAAAAACACTGGAGGCTTCAAGTGGCTCGAACTACCCAAACATGAGTAATCATCCGGCACTGAGGTGTGTCCAGCTGCTCCTTAAATGCCCTGGCTGGATAATTGGTGATTTGTCTCAGCTGGTCCTGCTCTCTACACGCTCACCTGAGGAACACTAGGAGAGGAGATCAATTAGCCATGACAGTACCCCCCCCACAAGGGACGCCCCCCGGCGTCCCAGCAGAGGAGGAGGAGGCGGAGGAGGAGGCAGCCCGAGAGGCCTCAAAGTCCCGGATAAGGGAAGGGTCATCGATGAAGGCCCTGGGGACCCAGGAACGGTCCTCTGGACCATACCCCTCCCAATCGACCAGATACTGAAAACCCCTGCCCCGGCGGCGGACGTCCAGGAGACGCCGCACAGGGTAGAGCAACCCACCACCACTGAGCCGGGCAGGAGGAGGCGGAGCAGGCGGAGGACACAGGGGACTGGAGGCCACAGGCTTAATCAGATACACATGGAAGACGGGGTGGACCCTCATCGATGAGGGCAGATCCAGGCGCACCGCAGAAGGGTTCACCACAGCAGTGATTCGGTATGGGCCAATGAACCTAGGAGAGAACTTACGACACGTGTTCTTGAGTTTGATGTCCCTTGTAGAAAGCCAGACCTGCTGACCAGGGGCATAGGCCGGCGCAGGTCGTCGATGACGATCCGCCATGCGCCGATTACGGTCTGCAGTACGGTGGAGGGCAGCAGAGGTCATGGACCAGGTGCGCCTGGCGCGGCGAATGAACTGCGGGACCGAGGTCGGAGCCATGAGGCTAGGTGGAAGCAAGGGAGGCTGGTAACCCAGAGACGCCTCGAACGGGGATTTGCAGGTGGAAGATGAAGTGTGGGCATTGTGAGCATATTCTATCCATGGCAACTGCGAGCTCCAGCTCGATGGGTTGGCCGAACACACACATCTTAACATGGCCCCAAGCTCCTGATTGAGCCTCTCACATTGCCCGTTGGTCTGGGGATGAAACCCCGAACTGAGAGACACCCGAGCACCCAGGTTCTCAGCGAACGTCTTCCAGACTCGTGACACAAACTGAGGTTCCCTGTCCGAGAGGATTTCGGCGGGAAGTCCATGGAGGCGAAACACATGCTTGACCAGGAGGTTGGCCGTCTCCACTGACGAGGGAAGAGCCTTGAGGGGAACTAGATGACAGGCCTTGGTAAAACGATCCACAATGGTGAGTATTACAGTGAATCCCCGAGAAGGGGGCAGCCCGGTGACGAAATCTAGGGCAATGTGAGACCATGGACGTGCTGGAACAGGAAGAGGATGGAGGAGACCAGATGGTGGTTGGTTGTTGCTCTTGTTGCGGGCACAGACATGACAAGCATTAATATAGTCTCTCACATCCCGGTACATGGAGGGCCACCAGAAATCTCTGCGGAGCAGGGACAGGGTCCTACTGACACCTGGATGAATAGAGAACTTGGCCGTGTGGGCCCAATGAATCAGCGGACCTCGGACGCTTGCTGGAACATAAGTCATTCTTGGGGGGCCCGTACCTGGGTCTGGTTCGGTCCGTTGGGCCTCCTTTATCCTCTTGAAGATATCCCAGGTGACCGCTCCAATGATGCATGAGGACGGAATGATGGGTGTGGGTTCACTCTCCTTGTCTGCGGCATACTGGCGGGACAGGGCGTCGGGCTTGACGTTCTTGGTTCCAGGTCTGTAAGAGATCATGTAGTTAAAACGAGAAAAGAAAAGGGACCAACGTG